>JAHWXV010329377.1:0-13352 GCA_024586415.1 Phrixothrix hirtus
CCAAGGCGCGTGTATAACCACAGCTCGGTTAATTAGTAATTATTTTCCCGGAAGGGTTTCAAGAATAGGAAACCAAAAATGCGTCTAATGAATAAGTAAGCTGATAATCTACCACGTGAAACTAAGAACTAATACTTCCTTGAATGATAGGTTATCGTGAATTACTGATTTGCATAATTAGTAAGTTCCTATTTTAATAAAATGATTTATGAAATAATTTATACAACAATTTTGAATTTGGAAATATTTAAATAAAATAATATAAATGTATTAATATAAGAATGTCTTTCGTGACAATAAGGTTAGCTCAAGTTGATTCATTCAAGCTAGAAATATGTTTGTTAAGAAATATGAAGTCTTTGTCAAGGAAATCCAAAATTCTTGATCTGAACCCCTTTTTAGATCAAGATAGGGTCTTATAAGTGGGTGGAAGATTGAATCTATCTGACTTTCAGTTAACCAAAAAAATCCTGCCATTTTATGTAGTAAACACTGGTTTACTAAGTTGTTCTTTAAACACGAGCATCTGCGACTGCTTCATGCAGCACCTCAGGCTCTGCTAGCTTCAGTTCCTGATGAAGTGTGACTTTTAAGAGGCCCAGATTTAGCTAGAGCCATTGTTAGTGGGTGTGTCAAATACTTTCGTTTTAATGCGACTACTCCCCAACCAATCATGGGAGATTTTCCTAAATCCCTAGTTTCCTTTAGTCATCCATTTTGCCACGCAGGCGTAGATTATGCCGGCTCGTTTTTGGTGAGAAATAAGATCGGTCGGAATGCAAAAGCTTACAAATGTTGAATATGCTTATTTGCATGTTTCAGCATAAGATCCGTTCACATTGAACTTGCCTCTGACTTGAGCGCCGCTTGTTTTCTCAAGCATTACGTCGTTTCGTGAGCCAACGTGGTTTATCTTCTGATCTCTATTCAGATAACGGCACTTCCTTTGCTGATGCTTGTAATGGACTACACTCGCTAGGTAAATTCTTGGTCGATAATAACTCCAAGTTAAACGAAGGTTCGGTTATTGACGGAATTAGACGGCACTTTATACAAGCTTACTCTCCCTATTTCGGAAGATCGTGGAAGGCGAGAATAAAGTCCGTTAAGCACCACCTAAGACGCGTATTAACAAATGTTCTATTAACTTATGAAGAATTTTATTCAATTCTTACACAGATTGAGGTAGTTCTGAATTCAAGACCCTTGACTCCTCTTTCCACTAACCCTTCTGACATAGCTTCTCTCACTCCTGCACATATTTCGTGGTGGGAAGGAAGCTCACTACATTAACAGGGCCTAACTTGCTTGACATTTCTGTGAACAGAGTTATTCGATTCCAGTTAGTGCAATAACTCACTCAACATAATTGGCAAAGATTGAGTAAGGAATTCATCTCCGAAATGCAACGCCGAACAAAATGGAAGCAAAATATGGGTTAATTACAGCTTGACACCATGGTTTTGGCGAAGGGCTCAAACCGGTCATCAATGCATTGGTTGCTTGGCCGAGTAGTTTCCGTAATCCTTTGGGCCGATGGAGTTGGTCGAGTTGCCGCCATCAAGACGAACCAAGGAGAGATCAAGCGATCCTTCTCTCGTATATGTCCATTGCCCGAAGTTTTTATTGAAAGCGCAAACTTTCAAGGCGGGGCATGCTCCGGGTCCTACGTACGGTCCTGTCATTGAAGCCACGCCAATTTTTAAAGTGCATCAGCAAACACGTGCAGCACGAATCAAATAGAGAAGCAGAAGATACCATGCCTATGAGCATTTTAACGGAAGAACAAGAAAGAGATTTCGATGAAGCTGTTACTTTATTTGTAACAAACTGTTTCAAAACAATGACCTTAAAGTAAAAGATCATTGTCATCTTATGGGTATGTATCGAGGAGCGATTCATTCAATACCTAATTTTAATTATGAATTACCGACTTTCATACCCATGTTTTTTCATAATTTAACAGGATACAATTCTCATCTGTTTGTTAAGGACTTAGCATTAAGTAATGAAAATATTGACGTGATCACTCAAAGCAAAGAATACATCACATCTAGTAAAGTAAAGTAAAAGATCATTGTCATTTTATGTCACATTAAATATTGAAAATATTGACGTGGTCCTCAAAACAAAGACGAATACATCACATTTGGTAAACAGATCACAGTGGATCAATTACTGATCATTCAGGTAAAGTACAGAAGGTACATCTACGTTTGCGTTACTTGGATAGTTATATATTTCTAAATTTCTAAATAAACTTGGCTAAAATTTAAGTGACGATCAATGTGTTGAACTAAAAAAGTGGCCACTTAAATTTCCGATTGCAAAGGCAAAATGCGTATTTCCATATTAAATCGAAAAATTGGAAGAACGTGAATCATCACTTCCAAAAGAATTTCATGATGTAGTGAAAGGTAAATTAATTTCTTTGCGTATCAGAGGGTGAGTGAGGTATGAAATGCATTTCAATACAACATCCTAGGTAATTATGCTGATGCTTACTTGAAATTTAAGTCTTAGATGAACAGATATATTTAAAAATTTCAGAACTTTGTGTTTTTGGCATTATTCCTTAAATCCAGCTCAATATTATATAGCTGCTAGATTAAGCTGGGATGTCGTGCTAAAAACCACGACTGTAGGATTACAACTTTTGACTGATTTAGACATACTACACTTCTTCAAAAAAGGGATTCGTGGTGGTTTTAGCATGTATGTAGGAAGGAAATCCATTGCTCATAAATAAATTTGTTCCCAATTGCGACTCCATGAAACCGAATTTGTTTATCATGTATTTGGATACAACAAATCTTTACGGTCACAGTATGCGTCAACACCTTCCGCATCGTTATTTCAAAAGATCTTCCTTGCAAGGAATTCAAAATTTTAATGTGTCCGATTTTGATAATGCATCAGACTTGAGTTATTTTAGAAGTCAATTTGAAATATCCGCCAGTAACATGATGCACACAATGATCTACATTTTTCCCGGAATCGATGGTTCCGCCAAAAATGAAGACGAAAAATAGAAAATTTATTCATAATTTATACAACAAAGGAAAATACGTGATACATTATAGAATTTAAAACAGTTTTCAGAGGCATTACGATTGATAAAAATTCATAGAGTACTTTCATTTTGGCAGTCCCCTTGGTTTAGGCCTTACATGTACTTGAATACAAGATTGAGAAATATTGCAACCAAAAGTCTGACAAAATTTTTTAAAATAATGGTTAATAGTGTATTTGGCAAAAGCATGGAAAATGTGGACAATAGAGTAGATATTAAATTATTTAGCCACTGGGAAACAATTTGGAGAAAAGTGGGTGCTGAAAGGTATATAGTAAAACCAAATTATAAAGATTTATCAATATTTTGCGAAAATTTAATTGCCATTGTAATCAATAAAGTTTTGTTAAATATAATAAACTTGTATCCGTTGGATTCACTATTTTGGATTTATCGAAAACTGTGATCTATGACTATTATTACCAGTTTTAAACGGAGTTATGGCAACGCAGTTTCATTGAAATTTATGTTGACAATTTTTATGACGAAATTAAACAACATTTTAATAAATTTGATCCATCCAATTTAAATCCTAGCAACATACATGGTATTGAATGCAATAAGTCCATTGTGGAAAAAATGAAAAATTAATATGTAGGAGTTCCGATAACGTGTTTGTAAAGTACTGGAGCAAAGGTGTATTGTGTAAATGCAAGCGATCGCTGGGACAAGAAAATGAAGGGAGGAGTCAAGCGGCTTATTGATAACGATTTAAATCCATTAGACTACATCAGTGCAATCCAAAATGATGGCGTAGTGATTTATCGACGCCTATATTTCTTTAAATCATAAGAATATACAAGGAAATGCGAAATAAGATAGTTCTTACATTCAAAGACGACAAGCGATACATTATTTCTGGTAGTACTAAAACTTTTACTTGGGGACTTATAGACATGTAGCAAGGGGGAGAAGAAATTCGCAATGAAAATTTAGACATGATATTGGGAATAATGGAAGAAATGATTTAACCAGTATAATAGTGTTAATTTTGTGATTATACAGACATTCACATGTTGTTTACTGCAGCTTTCTTATTCCTATGCCATTAAGCGTTGCAATTGAATTATTGTATTGTAGTATTACATAATAATATTTTACTAGAACTAGTATTATTTAGAAGAAAATACACATTCAGATTGGTGAATAAATAAAAGATTAAATAAACTTGTTTCATTCGTACGCTATAACGCAATTGCATTATTGTACTGCAGTATTACATTATAATATTATACTCTTACGTAGTATACTGTTGTAGTATTACTTACTATATTATTATTTAGAAGAAAAATACACAATTGAATTAGAGAATAAACGAAAGAGTAAAAAAAGGGTTATTTTATTTTCCTTGGTGTAAATACAATAATACTTTTATCATATCACTATATTACTGTCAAATATCCAACTGATGTGGGAAGCATGAAAACCTAATCATTTTACATAAAGTAGATTTTGCTTCTTTCTTCTCAATACATGTTTCACTAGGTAAACATCGGGATATTTCAATTTTTGTAGTTCATGTTCATAAAATCCACTGCGAACGATTTGTTTTTCAGTGTCTTCTAAAATATATGTTGAAGGGTTTATGAGTTTAACTTTATGATGTTTAAAAATTTCTGTACTTCAATTAGGGATGTACCCTTTGTCAGCGATTTTTATATATTCTAACAAAATCTCGAACTTTAAACTTTGAAAGCTTAGGACCTCGGGTTTTAACATAGTTGCAATCAGTCCTTAAGATTTTTTAATTAACCCTAGAACGCATGAAGTTATTTGTCTCCATTTTTACATTTAGCGAGTCACCGAGGCTATATGGAAAAATATATGTATAGGAAGTATTAAATCATAACAAATTAACTTCAGACTTTAAAAGTTATTTATTATTATGAAAAATACAAACGCAAACGTAAAAAAATAATAAATAGTAAGGAGCTATTGGCAGTTGTTACATATCATAACACTGTGTTCTTTACAAATGCTGTTTTCACACCTACTACAAACTAATTTGCTCATTCTTTTCAATTTTGATGGACAAATATGGCAGCGCTTTTTTTTCCTTTGGTATTTCTTCTTCATTATCTTTAGGTACTTCAATAAAGATTTTCATGGCTTCAAGAGTACCCTTGCTTGTGTAAATAGGGGTTTTGTGGTCGCCTGTTCATATATGGAAGTTCCAAACTCTTGGGCAGTTATTTCAAAACTACTCTGCGACGATATTTTCTGCCGGCTTCAAAATCGGGATTTTCATAAATATATAACATAAATGCATTTAGAGCACATCCATCAAGATTGTTTGAAAATACTGCAAAAGGCCATCGTCTTGTTTGCCTCTTACACGTGTAGTTTGCAGTTACACCAATTTTTAGTAGATCATGAAATAAACCTATACTTGTAAAATAATTGTCACATGTCAAATTTCTTGAAGTATTTTTGATACTAGCTACTGATGTTTTTACAATTGCTTTTCACAGATCTCGTTGAACTTCTTCGCTTGGCTGCTTTCCAACATAAACAAGACCGTCAATGACATAACCACTTTCGCTTTCACACATCCAAAAAAATGTTATGCCATATTTAACCGGATTTTTTTGGCATATATTGAATAAATCGACAACGACCACGATAGGCAAGTTGCTGTTCATCTATGGTTACGTTTTCTTTTGGTATCATAACATTTCGATACTGTTTGAGAAAAAGTTCCCAAACATACCGAATTGCTGCAAACTTGTCAGATTCTAATCCATTTCTCGTGTTCTTTTATCGTCAAATCTAATAAAACGTCGACTATTTTAGAAGTTCAAAGAATGTGTTCATCTGGTGAACATTTACGCTATTCTATGCCTTACCTTTTAGGAAGCATTGACGCTTTGCTTCTCTATTAGTGCAAGTAACAATCTCTTTAACAATCTCTTCAGTTAGAAATTTATTCCAAGAATCAATTATTGATGTAACTTGGTTACAGTGATTTGGACCGGGAATGAAACGTATTATATTATGACATAGTGTTTTTGTTTGAGTTGGAGGCATAGCTTTCCATTGAAATCCATTTGATCCCGTCATAATATTGCCAACCTCGTTACAATTAGGGATTTCGTCGTCTGATTCTTCTTCACTTTTTGAAGAGAGTTCTTGCCATTCTACGGTACGTGATGTTTTTTCAGTGTCAGCTTATTTCGGAAAGAATTCAGCATCTTCGTCAGAATCCCAATTAGAACACCCAATGTGATAAAGTTTCTTCAAATTTGGGATCCGTAGGTTTCACAGATCACTTTCTGCTACTCGACGCCATTTTATTTATCAAAATTTATATGTAACTATTTTCGGTTTTCTGTAAAGAAATGCGTGCATAAGTTATTTTTTTCTATACTGATAATGCAAGTCGACTTTTTTCACTAAAAATCGTAAAGAATCTAGCACTTTATTTTTCATAATTCTTTACTTGGTTTCAATCAAACGTTTACTTAGGTGCAGCATAAACAAAAGAATTATTGTGAATTTTCAGTTTGACAATTGAAAATTTTGAACGAATCTTGAGTTACTTGATCAATATGCAAAAAAATTACGCCCACAACACGTACAAAAACATCTTTTATCATTCATTTGATTGATGTACTAGGGCTAGCGCCGTCGTATATCAAACTTCAAACTCATGAAAAAAGTATTGCTCTAATTACTTGTTGTACAAATAACTAGTCTTTGCAAATTTGCAAACAGATTATCTTACCTCAACTGTTTATTTCAACATCAATGAAACATAACCTTATTAGTACTCACACACATACACACACATACACACACACACACACACACACACACACACACACACACACACACACACACAAATCGACAAAAAAACAACAAATAGCAGAATATCTTCTAACAAGAATAAAAACTTACAACTTTGACATTAGCACAGTGAAAAGTGACAGAAAATAGATGCAATGCGCATGTACGAAAACGATATAACAATGCGCATGCATATAATACATATGAAAGTCTCGCAGATTCATTTTATGCATTAGCGTAGTAGCAATACATATTACTTTTTTTCTTTCTGATTTAGAGTTTTGAACTACGTTTGTTTACCTTACATATTTAGAAATGTACCCTGAAGGCATTGCTTGAGGGTAGAAGTTCTATCTGATACCGCAAAAAAATATAGACTTTGAAACAACCTTGCCAGCCTCGGAGACTCACTAAATGCGTTGTAGGGTTAATAAAGGTAAGATACAAACTGTAAAAATGTATTTGCAATTCTTCTTACAGGTTTTGAAACTGGCTTTTTGGTGGTACTAAAAATACATCTATTGGCAAATAGTTAATAAGAGGTCACATATAGCTTTATTCAATTTCTGAATAATGAGGAAGATAATAAAGTGTCGCATTTATTTTCTCAGAGGTCTGAAGCAGAACATCAATAAGACCTGAACATGCTACTAATTGTAAAGGCGACACTGAAATTATCACAATATGTACCATAGAGCTTAGGCTATAAAATAATATCCAGCTAAAATTAAAACCAGTGTCGAAAATAATAAGCAACAAAGATTTTCAAACATTTTATTCTACAAAGGAACAAATATGAGGAGTACAATTTTTTTACAAAATATATAATTATTTATCTTGAATATTGATTGTAAATTGAGGTGTTGGGAGTAGTTGTCCAAACGTTTATAATAATTTTAATTTTCGTTTGTAGGGATATATTGATGCAATTGATGCAGTTAGTTGTCGAATAATAAACACGTCGACAATTGTTATTAAAATATATTTATAAATTACTTATGATTAGGAAACATTATTTTCAATAGATTTAATTTGTCAGCAAGTATAAATTATTTTATATCAATATTCCTTGAAACGTATTCATAAAATTTGTTGTGAAAATGTACTTTTGCTTAGTAATTGTTAGTCAACTAGTACGAATTTTGAATTCTATACTTATACGAGTTAAACCGAAAGTGTAAGCTATATTCAATATGATTTAGAAAAGATAAGTACATATTGACGCTGTAATTAAAAATGTTCCATCAAGAAATCCTGTTCGTCTTGTGGAAATGTATGTATAGTGTTCCTACGTAAAAACAGTCTTTACTTCTCTTAGTGTGTTTAACAACTGAATAGGTAGTACTTGTTAACTTTGACAAATACCATATATGCAGGATGATGCGAATGATGTAACAACATTGCACTATCCATTTTAAATGCACCGTTTGCACTGAGCTGGTTAGGTCTACACCCGTTCTTTCTGCAATCATAAATCACTCATATGGTAATCTTAAATTGTAACGTAATAATCAATCAACTTTAACCTCCCCCTGTTCACATCTACTATGTTGTGGCATCATCAACTGAAAGCAAAGTAACAACCTCGTGTTTCTTATAATAGTAATTTCATTTTAAATAACTAGTCGCCACATAAATTTTCTCTTGTTTCAATTTTTTAACAGTTTTTAATCTTTTTTTTTATTATTAACGATTTTTATCCTTCTTTATAATTTTTTCAAATTATATAAACTTGTTAATTATAGACTTTCTTATGTACTGTAATCTCTCCCCACCACGAATTAGAAATCCTTTAATCTGTAACGAAATATAGATGCTATCATAAGCTTGTTCACTTTTTATTTTGTTAAAAAGGTTTGTGCTAAATTATTGGTTTTTAAGTAAGTAAAAAACAACAATGAATTTATTCATTTAATACATTTACAACTATTTTACAAACATTTTGATGAGATATGTTCATAAACTTAATACTAACGACTTTAAAACTGCCAATACTATTACGTGCCTTCAGAGATGAAGGCACGTTTACACCCTGTTACATGTATTTTGTCTCCATTGTGTAGTGTTCCATTTAACTGCTTGGAGAAATGCAGTCGCTGTGATACTTATTGAAGCAATGGTTCTAATTTATGTTTTTAATTTCAATTCGTTTCCCTATAACACTTGACTCTAACACATTTCTAACATGAACAAGTAAACTCTAATTTTCTTCTTTTATTTGAATACAGAAGCAAATATGGTCTAGCTAATTAATATCACACCTTCTGATACATTGAACCCAAATTTAATTCTCAGCTTTAGTCATTTCTCCTTGCAAGTTAATAGTAAATAACCTAGTGCCAGATTTTCTGGTAAACCTTTTGATATGTCATTAAATGCCAAAAGTATAGCTTTTTCAAAAGGTTTACAAAATTTTAGTTACTATTTCAAAAATAAATGCGAGTATCTTAATACTTAGTATTTACAAACATAACGTGCAAAACTTAGTATTTCAAATTTCAAAATTAATCTTCCTGTTTAAAATATTAGGTTAGCTAACGCTAATATGGCTGTTCGCTGTAGCATTTTCCATTGTTAAAATTGATTTTGACATTTAGAAATTGGTCACCAGAAGACGACCTCATCCTCGGTGGCAAAAATTATAATGACATTAAATTAATGTTGCTTGTCAAAATGAGAGTAATAATAATTACTAACGCAAATCAGTAATAAAATTATTTTGATCGACGAAGAGCAACAATTTTGTCCCAATAATGTAAAGTTAAATTTATTATTGCTATATCGATGTTTTATATACAATCATTTATAGTAGTATCGTAAGTCTTTACTGATAATTAACATAAAGTAATAACACGAATCTTGATGTAAAAATCAAGTGGAAGCGTGATATAACAGTACTAATGGATATTGGGCAGGCGATCCCAACTTCCATTACATAAAAAATATTAATGTACAAGTAGATATTTCAACGGGCATGGCTCTATAAAAGCTAAGTCTGAGGTTGCCCCAAAAACTCCAACGTAGAAATCATCCAGAAATTTCAAAATAAAATTTTTAAGTACATGGTCAGTGCTCTCTGATATGTCCGCAATAGAGATCTAAATCGAGACTTGAGCATCTCATTAGTAATAAACAAAATCAAAAGACGTCATCAACACCCAAACTAGAAGCTCTTCAACCACTAGACCACCACCACACATTCCTTCGATTAAAGTCGACCAAGCGAATTGACTTGATAGTCGTAAGGCACCGAAGGAATCTCAAGGACATCACTGGATGAATTTTAGTAGATTTAGGATGAATCAAATAACGCCTAGCGTGAAAGTGCTATTAAAAAAATCCGAGAGTCCAAAAAATGGTTTACTTGCGTTTCCAGAAATAATATAATTTCTTTTGTTCTTGATAAGTTTTATAATTTTTACAGTATAAATCAACTTTAATGAATTGTAAACATTTTAATTTAGTAGTTTTTTAGTTGCAAGCGATTAAATTTCGAACGCGGCCTAGAGATGGCACGGTCTGGTAACTCAACACAGAACCAGTAATGCAGAGTACCGCAAGGTCGAACTAATTGGACATTTTTATACCAATTTACATCACGTTAAATATATTGAATTATATATCCTTGAGATTGTTTTTACACCACTACACCCTTTTATGTGCAATTTACCGTACCGAACTGGTATTTTTGGTAATAAAATAAAAATGTACCATAACTATGCATTTTAATACAATTTGGTATAAATATGGTTGCGGTCAGCAAACTCAAACATCAAAGGTTTGCAGTACTCTAAATATTTACTTGCTCTAGCTCAACAGAAACAATATTTTTTCATGTTCAATGGAACGGTCATATCAGTGTTAGCTACGATTTAAATATTTACTAAAAATTTTAATTAAACTTTGATTGCAATTAGTCAAAGAATATAAACTTCCAAAGAAAGCTAACTGAAACCTTTGCAATAAGTTTAGACATACTTTGAAGTGTCCATGTTTTTCCCTTTATTTCTTAAGAAATTTTCAGATTAAAGCATTATGTTAGCTTTCCTTGTAAGTTTATATTCAATGACTTGGTGTGAAACTGTACTTAAGGTAGGTACACAAATTATAACTCATTGTTCAACCAAATCAGACATGGATATCTACGTAATTGTATTCGTTATTCCACTCTTTGCAATTCCAGTAATTTTCTTTTTAGTCTTGGCAGTTTATAGGCAAATCATACATATGTTGTATTTTCAGTTTTGGCACACTTTCAAAAATGTTTTTATCAAAATTGTGCGATTTGCCAAATAAAATATATGAAATAAAAATGTTATATGTGTAAAAGACTATAAAAAATTACAAAATACTTAGATTATGGCTAAATGGGTACTCTGTATATTTTAAAAGGTAAAATTTTCCAAAATATTACAAATTTCATCTATCCCAAAACATCGTAGATACCGTTCATATTTGTAAAAATACAACTTTCTTAGAGTTGATATATTTCTATATTATTAAACATTTTAAGCTCAAAGATATTTTTGATTTTAATATATCTTTCCCACAAATATCCCTTAAATTAGTTGACACATTTTTCTGTAACAAAAAAAATAGGATAATAACGCTTGTTTTGTTTACTTCTTTTAAATTTATCAGAGTGTGAATGAGTTTTAAGGATTTTTTAGCTAAAATCGCCTTTATTCAGAGTTACTTCAACTAAAATATTGTGCTATGATTTCTACAACTTCTTCTATCTTTCTGGCGAGAGATGAATATTGCTACGATAGAAAAGTTCCTCTTTTAAACTGATTCAGTCAACGAATTTTTGCACCTCTACGAAATTAGAATATGCCTTGATCCAAAGAAATATGAGGCCTTCTTATTCGAGGGCCAACAACGTTTGTATTGATTACTTGCTATTGTGTAACACCTTCTTGGTCCCACCATGGGTAGAGCAAATCTTGTGACCATGAACATTCCGCTTTATCGGCGTTGTTGACGAGTTAGCCAAGGTCGAACGATGAATTTTTCCATTTTTTACCATAATCTTCTTTGCCTAATTATAAAAGAAGTACAAATGTTCGATAGATTCTCAATAACACTGTGAAAATTTGTGTGTTAAAATAGGAATTTTCCTTCCTTTATAATCTCTCCCATGGCACGTACACGTTTAGTGACTGTTTTTCGATTAATATTTTATACTTTGGTAAGTTCTAAAGTGGTTAGAGATCAAATTTGGCCTAATAATTCTTGAAATTTTTTGGGACTTCTGGGCGTTCTTTATCATTGTCATCTAAACCGCCACTTCTGATCGATCTAAGTTTTAACTTATTGACTTTCCATTGTAATGTTACAATTGTAACATTCCATTTTTTGTTAAATAGTTAGATTATTTACTCTACGCCGATTTTATCTTCATATAACTAGTGTCGAATTCATATAAATAAATCTTATAATTATTCATTCAAAATCTTAGGACAATTTAACTCAGCATTTTTGAATGCGTGTATATTATTAACTTAATCATTAAGGTAATTATTTTATCATTGAATTAGTTTAAATATTCCGGAAGCCGGTTCTTTCCCGAATTCGACCCTGATCGAGCCATCACGGAGAATGAGGTCAGCATAACTCTGGCAAGTGAAGCGACGCATGTTTCCAAATTTGGCGCATTAATATTTTGTATAATTATGTTCCACTTGTTCATATCCATTCTTTTATTTTTATATTTCGGCTAATGATGGGCAAAATTTAATTGTTCCTTTTTTTTAGAATGGGCAAAGGTTCAATTCTAGGGAAGAAGCGGCCAGTTATCAATCTACATTAAGGTTAAGTTGTTACATTTGATTAAATACCTTTACTTTTAAAAAACATTGAATCTAACTTATTGTGCCGAAATGGGCGAGTTGGTTTAATTATTAAATACCAATACTAATCACTTAAATGCCGTTCTACGTACGACAGCTGTACGCAGCTGTTATCTTGAACTTGTTGATTACTGTTTTTAATAACCAAAGAAAATGTTCTCCTTGATTTGAATGTTGGAAATTACATCTCTCCATATTGATTTACTGCGTAGTGGTTTAATTAAATCCATTTTAAAACTTCATTCCAAATAGTTGTTTAGTTAATAACTAATTTCATTTTATATAGCTTTGATCTCATGTATGTAGGTGACGGTCATATCATTTTTGTACCTTAAAAGTTTTGTTTGATATTAGGATCCTTTCAAAATTATATTTAACGTTTATTAATTTAGCTTTTAGCAAACCTAAATTTAAAAATAATCATTCATTATTAATGTTTATAATTGTCGTTTCTTTGATATCCCGATTTATTTATATTTAATTAATTCAATTTAAATTCGTACATTCAATTTAATAGTTTGTGATCAATCGCATTATTTACAAACAGGCAGCAATCTTGAATAATCTCCAGGAATGATGCTGTAATTCAAGATTATCTGTTTGTATTTATTTTTCTATATCTTCCAGTAAGAAGGGTCTAG
>JAHWXV010329421.1:0-17941 GCA_024586415.1 Phrixothrix hirtus
ACTAGTCGCAGCAGCATTCGCACAAATGAATGCCGCGCGGTCTGTTGAATTAAATCAGTGCGCAATAAACAAGAGCGCGTGCCGCCGGAGGCGTGACCAAACATGACAGTGGTACTCAAACAAATTACGCTAACCATAATAATGAATGATTTATTGCCTAAAATCACCCAAACAAAACTCTAACAATTTAAATTCGGTAACTAAATGCATTAAATCAATGCAAATGTTGTAAAAAGTGCAATAGTGAATATTGAACCGTTAGACTGCTTTAATCCATATTGGCAGCTAGTTTCCTGATAGTTGGATGGGGGTGTGATTCGGGTGTACTCTTTATTTCTTCCCTTCTAGAGGTCGCTCTGGCGACCAGGTCCGCGGTTCTGAGATCTTTTCTCAGATATTGGTTTCTAATGTAGCGCGGTGCGCCGGTGTTGGGTCTGAGGCTTTTGTTCTGGGCGGTCGTGATATGCTTCTTCGCCCTAGCTGAGGCTAAGTATGATGATGACATTGACCATTTTTACCTTTGTGTCCAGCTGTAGTGGACTGCTGAGGTCCAGATCGCACATTAGTTTGCTGGTAAGTAGCTGGGCCAGTGCTGCTCTCCTTTTTGTATGAGCCCCATTGTATTCTGGAGTCAAATTCCAGGCCTAGGTAAGTAGCCTTGGTTTTAATTTTACTGTTTTTGTTCCTAAGCTTGTGGCTTGGTTTCCCTATCTTATTGGAGAACCTTACAACTTCTGTCTTCTCTTGATTGATTGTGATACGCCATTTGGCCGCGTACTGGCTGATGATTAAAAGGCATTGGCTTAGCTTGGTCTTTGCTCCTGCACCGCTTCTTGCTGCGACCACTACGGCTATATCGTCCGCATACTGTAAAATTTCGGCATTCTTGATGTCTTGTAACTTCGGGTTTCGGCTACGAAGATATTGAATAAGGTGGGAGAGATAGCTGAGCCTTGAGGGACACCCTCGAGTGCAATTCTCTTATTTGAGAGGGAGTTTTCCAACTTAATGCGAAAACTTCTATGTTGCAGAAAAGACTGGACAATGTTAGTCATGGCACTGGGAAATTTCATCCTGCCCATTTTAAATAGTAGGGCTTCTCTCCACACCTTGTCGTGTGCTTTTTCGACATCCAAGTAAGAGGCTAATATTCTGAACTGAGTTGGTCTGGCTCGAGACACCATGGCTTCTAGATTTGCGGCTTGTAATACCGCGCTTAATTTGGGTCTGAAACCAAATTGAACTTGCGGCAGCAGGTGATTGCATTCCAGAAAATCTTGCATCCTCTTGTTAAAGATTCTTTCCATGGCTTATGCCAGGCAGCTTAGGAGGCTGATCGGCTGTTTATCCTGCGGAAGGGAGAGATCCTTCCCCTTTTTTGAGATGGTTACAGCGATTACCCTTCTCCAATGAAGGGGATAGTGATCCAGTTAGCAAGCGGTGTTTATCACATTGGTGATTTCCTGGAGGGGTTTGCCTGTAAATACTTTTAGTTCACGTGGTGGAATGCCATCGGCGCCTGGGGCTATTTTGTAGCGGTCGATTTAATTATTGATTTGACCTCCTCCAGGTCTGTGTGGATCGGTGAGTTTATCGTAGCTTCGCGAATGTGTTCGTTGATCTCCTTGATCTTGTTTTGAAGGAGGGTATTTTCTGGCAGATGTATAGTACACTGATCTTGCAGGCAGTCGGCAGTGATCTCCGCCCGATGTTGCTCGTCCAAAATTAGATTACCCTGATGCCGGATAGGGGAATTGACTTCCCTGTCCTTTTTTACTAACTTGAGAAGGCGCCAGAACTTTAGGTTCTCGTCACTGAACGCCTCGTTAATTGTGTTATGCGAATCGTTAGCCTTTTTATCCTGTATCATAACGTCCACTTTGTTTTGGAGGTCTTTGACCCGAAGCTTGACAATTGGATGTCTCGTTCTGGCTTATTTAGTCTTGGCTTCATTCTTTAATTTAATCAGGTTTTTTTCCTCCCTGGTAAGGCCCCATCTGTTCTCTCGTAGGTCATGCGCACCGATTGATTCTGCCTGAGGTTATGGCAGATGGATTCAGTTAGCCGATACACTGCTGCTTCTACGTCAGCTTCGGTGGCGAGATGAGTTGTAAGCTTACAGTTTGCCATGTGATAGGAATATCTTTGCCATTTTTTTTTCAGAATAGGGGCAAGCTTGATTGGTGTGGGTTGACACCCTATTTTTAGGATCACAGGAAAGTGGTCAGAGAACTGTTTGTGCTTCCGTGTGCTTGTTTACACCACAGGTGATGTAAAAGTCCAGGATGTCCCCCCTCCCTATTGCTGGAAAAAAGGCTGAGTCCTGTGCTCCGTCTGCTGTGGCGTTAATGGACTGGATAGCCGCCACAAGTTTTCGTCCGTTAGCATTCCGGGTTCTGCTTCCCCATATTTCATGTTTGGCGTTGAAATCACCTGCCCAGGTTGCAGGGCTGTGAATGAATAGACTGTCCCACTCCTCTTGTTTAGGTGGATTGGCTGTGGGCTTGTAGACTGCACCTAGTGTTATAGGTCTGTTCAGCATATAGGCTTGTATGGTTACCGTTTCCAGGTCGCTGGGCAGATCAATATCTGGTAATTTAATGTGAGTGATATTTGACCTCAACAGAATGGCAACACCTCCACCGGGTCTGCCTGTTCGGACTTTCCGATGGGTTGCATGCCCGGGAATTCTGAAACAGTCGCCGGATTTCAGGTGAGCCTCTGAGATGAATACAATCGAAATTTCGTGAAGCTTGAGGAATGTCTCTAGCTCAAGTCGGCGATTCTTTACGCCATTAGCGTTCCAGTTAAGTAACGAAATGCTTTTAGGATCCATTGATAACTTTGGCAAGGATGTCGGGTAGCATTTCTACGAGCAGGCATTCTAACGCATCCTTGATATTCTTAGAGAAGGCATCGGTAACTTCTTCAGCATGTTGAGTTACATTTTCGGGGCCGGCCCTAGCCGTGTAGGATACATCAGGTTGTACTTCGACTTTTTGCAGTAATCTTGTTTTTTATACGATGGCCTTCGCTTTAAGCACCTTGTGGTTTCTTGGAGAAATCCTGTTACTGGCCGGGCGGTCGTCGCCGCAATTTGCGCATTTAGCGGGGATATCTATTGGTTTTGTACACTTAAAAGACGGATAACCGCCTGCGTATTTCACGCATCGATAGGCTGCGGAGCATCTGTAAGTTACATGCTCGTAGAGTTGGCAACGAAAACATGGGACCTGTGTTGTTGGACGGCGTTTGGGTTCAGTTGTCACCCTTAGATTCATTACCTCTTTCAGTTGGAAGATTTCCTTTCCTTTATCGCTTTTGTCCGTGTTCACGTAGACTAAAGCAAATTTCCTCAGCCTGTTGCCTAATCTGCGGACGGAGTTATATGATAGACCTTTGTCTTTTAAATCGTTTTCGATGCCTTTGGTTGAAATAGGCTCAAGAACTCTTCTAAAAAAAATCTTCAATTCCTTTTCTTAAGCGATTTGATACGTGTGGTAGGGTTTCTCACTTTATCAAGGTTTCTCCTTAACTTGATGAATTGCTCTGATGTGGCGGTGAAGATTTAAATGCCCTCCGGGTGATTGAACCCTTCTATTATCTCTACAGTGTTTTCGAGAGAAACTTCCTTTATGAGCTTATAATTCTCCTTGTTGCGCATTACAATCGAAGGAGGAGACTTCGGTTTACTGGGGGCCGTTGGCTTAACTTGTGATTCGGGTTGAACTTTAGGTGGGATAATTAAATCCGGGAAATTCTCCTTTTCGCAGTCAATGTTGTCTTGTGTAATAATGCTGCTTGGCTGAGCTGGGTTGGATTGCTCTGTCAAATCCAGATCCATAAATGGAATGCCTTGGTTAGAAGTAAAAAACGAATTCCGGGCTTCTGCCTTTCTTTTCTTGATGCCGCGATCATTAAAATGATTCTCGTTTTCCTGAAAATTTTTAAGTGATTCCAGGTGTTCTAACAGGACGTTTATGCATTCTTGGGCCTTTTTGATGACATGTTTGTAATTTCCAATTGCGATGAGCGTTTTAGCGATCTTTTCTTCGGTGCTGTACACGAATACCAATTTAGGTATAAATAAGACGCTTCCGAGAACCAAAAAATCAGTCGCAAATCGACGCAAATTCCCTAGCAATCGCCCATCTGTGGAAAGCCTGATTGCGATTCAAAGCCGTTTGGAGCGCCTTATGGTAGAGTTCTTAATACAAAGATTATAAGTCAGGCCGTCACGAGGTTGTTTGCAGCTACGTTGCTACATAGCTGGTTGCTGACGACGTCGAACGCCTTTCAACGTCGTTGTGCGTTGTGTTGTAGCGATAGCGGACGTACGTCGACGCTGAACCAAGACTGCTCCCCAAACAAGATAGCTTGTTGTTTGTAAATATGTAGCCGGGTTGCGATTTACAAAAACAACGCTATTTCGACAGAGACGGTTGGCTTCTATTGTGTGGCATCTCTGGTCGCGAGTACACGCCAATCCCTCTCCTCAGTCCGACCCAGTACAAGCTACACCCAGAGCGCCGTTGAAAGCGAAACTCGTATATGTAGATCTCTGAGCATACCGCTAGCCCTTACATTCAATAGTCTGCAAAATGCCTTTAATTTTGACCAAAGCAATTTTAATTTAGAACTTCATTCAGGTCAAACATTGGCTAACAAAACGTAAAATCAGTTGTCCAAACAGTGTCGGCGACAACGCATAGTTATACAATTTAACCTAATATATCTAACGATGAGTTGCTTTCACCTTTGTTTGTAGTTTTAAAAGAATCAACAGGAATTGAAGTCCTAGAGTAAAACGATCGTTATTCAAAACAAAGATATTTATATTTCCTCGTCCAAAAGTGAAAAATTAACAACCGAAGATTTTGAAAACTGGTTTCAATATGTGTATTTAATTAATATTACCACAAACTCTCTCTTATTACTGGATTCCTGAAGTGGCCAATGTCCTAATACTATAGTAATTATGATCCCAGCAGATAAGGAAGTTACAATATTAACCATACAACCCAAAACAACACCCTATTTGCAGCCTCTAGATGTTCATGGATTTTGTTTTTGAAACAATTATGTGCGAACGTTATTTGATTTAATCTTGATATCTCATTCGAGAAATAACATTATAAAAATGCAATCTTCAACGCAATCAATTATTATCCCATCGTTCTAAAGATACTTTTAAATATGTATGGTACAAGAGTGGATATTTAGATCAACAACCAGTTTCTTTTATTAATCCAGTAGAATATGCCTTTTTTAAAACAGAAGCTGATTTGAAACAAACGTGCGCTGCATGTGAAGCAAATGCTGTTATTCGCTTTGCATGGTGTAAAAAGTTTTTCTGCGTAAAATATTATTTTGAAGAGTATCATTAATGTGAAGATCATCAACGTTTACAATATATTGACGTTAAATATCAAAATAATAAACATTTATTTAAACAAAAAAAAATTATTTATGATTTATTATTCATGAAATACGCAGTTTGCACGTAAAGCGAATTATTTTTTTGTAGCCTTTAAACGTAACGGTATAAATTTTAGGAAAAATATTTAAATTAGAATTTTTAACATAGTTTATGAGTATGAAATCAAATTTTCGATTAGGCGAAATATTTTGCTATTTTTGCAGGTTTTACCCCTAATTTTGATGCAATTGTTCCCAAGTGGGTACGCCAGTAGATCAAAGTAGACATCAACGGAAAGCCTTTCGTAAATAAAGGGCAGTGCTAGCTGAAAATTATGGTTTTCGAAATATTAAAAAAAACAGATTTTTACCCTAACTTTGAGGGTCATTATTACCCTTTAAATGACCTAGTTGCCATGTCAATTATTTTTAATTGCTCTATATGTATACAAAATTGCATTGAAATCGGGAATTAACACTTAGAGATGTTCCCTTATTAGTGTATTTCGTACAAAAATCTAACATTGTTTCAAGTACAAGTTTGTGCAAAAATCTGATATTTGTTTCCCACAAGCTATTTTACTGTTGTGTTAAAAAACACTGCTTAGCAGTGGCGACGTTCTTTGAGATAAAATCAATCACTTGATTAGTTACTTCAATAATAGAAACTAATTTCCCGCGTAAACATTTAAATTTAAACTTTGCAATATTACAATTTTCGTTAATTGAACTATTATAAAAAGTATACATTTAGTCAATATTACAGTAGTGATTTAACCTTGAATTTTAGTTTAACGTCTATTGAAAAAATGCAACAATGTTCTATTTAGGAGCTAAAGGAATTTGTGGAAGTTAAAATTTGAATCAATGCGTTATACTGGTCATAAATAAAATTTTATGCTTAACCCCTTTTCGATCTGTCAAATAATGCCTGTTACTTGGGTAGTGACGTCATGCCGCCGTTGGGTCTCATTTTAATTACTAGTCTTAAACTACAGTAGATTACTGACATTATTTAGTATTGATTGTGTGCATTATACAGGCACTATTAATTAATTTCATACATTTATCACGAATTATTAATTTGAATTACATAAACAAGTGTAACTGAATATACATATATCCCGAGATTAAATATTTGCGTTAAATGTCTAGAAAATGGACCTAGTGTAACTGGAATTGCAAAAAGGCAAACAATATTATTTAATAAAATCGTTTAAAAATCAAATAGTGCTGATGTATTTTATCTCGAAAATAGCCCTGGAGAAATTCGTTAACTCTGCACAAATCCTGTTTGAACATTTTCGATTTAACGTGTTTAACATGGTAAGATCTAAAGAAAAAAAAAATTGAAGTTAATTCTGTTTTAGATAATAACTATTTTTGTTTGTGAAATTACCTTAAATCTTAAGTTTAGTTATTCTGAATATTTGGGTGTCTCAGGCAATGCATACTTTGCTATGTAATTATTCTGTCCAATTTTGTATATCGCTGATGTCACATTATAAGCGCGTCTTAATAATGGGTGTCCCAATAAGTAAAACAAATATTGTATTCTCATGAAAAGTCATATATTTTTATATTACTACAAAAGGGTCTATGTTCCCGTTTAAGTATGAAAAATAATATCTGGCAAATGCCCTCCATGACTTGCTCTACAGGTAGTTACTCTATCAATGATGACACGCCGTATTTCACTCTGTAGTTTTGGTATAGTTCGGGGATTGTTTTGATAAACCTACGATTTGAGAAATCCCACCGAAGGAAGTCGCATGGAATCAGATCGCATGACCGCGCTGGCCAGTTCTGGTCCGCGTTTCTCGAGAGAACACGTGCAGCAAGGCAATCGTCTGATGGGCGGTATAGCAGGTAGCGCCATCCTACTGGAACCATACGTCTTCGATAGCAATGCCATTCAGATAAGGCCAGAAAAGTTATCAATCATAGTGTGGTAATGTTCTCCATTGACTGTTATGTAATTTCCATCATCATCTTGGCAAAAGTCGGCCCTATTACTCCACCTGCCCAAAATCCACACCACACAGTAACTCGTTTAGAATGCATTCATCTTTCACGGATTTCTTGAGGATTTTCTGTCGCCCAAGTGCGACTGTTTTGTTAGTTTACAAAGCCACCTAAGTGAAAATGCGCCTCGTCACTAAAGATTATTTTCTTTCAAATTCGTCGTCTGCAGATTGTCTTTCTAAAATTCATTCAGCGTACTGTCTCCGTTGTTGTGTTAACTGAATTTTGTAGGCCTTCATGTGGTCCTTCACGAGAATTCGCTGCAAGGAGCTTCTCGCAATGCCCAACTGCTGTGAACGGCGATGAATGGATCTGTTGGATTTACGGCAACAGTGTCCTACACAATGGCGATGTTCTCACGAGATCGACCGGAACGAGTGCGCTCAGGTGGTTTGATGTTTGCAGTCGAACTAGTTGCCACAAATTTATTTATTAACCTACGCACTGTTGACTCATTAGGTGCGTTGTTACGACCGAGGATCCTACGAAGCTTCCGCACAGTCTTTGCAAAACACTCTCCATACTTATAACGCGTTTTAACAATCAAAACTCATTGTTCCGTTGAAAAGCGCTCCATAGCAATTGACCGGAGTAATCACAGAATTTTACTGGGGTCAACCTCATCCTTTACCCGTGTCCTAGAAGGGTAGGGCCGTGCTCGTAACGTACACTAAGAGTACAATACTATCTGGAACCTAACGCGTTGGTACCTACCCGTGCTCGCTGCATCTGGAGACTTCCGTATCTTGTCTACAATTTATGGTTGAATAGTGATATAACAAGACTCCCTATTTGTTCTAATTAAATTCCGATGGAACCTTAAGTTCGATCACGTAAAAATAAAAGACGATTGAGTTAACGCTATAGATCAAAGACTGAATTTGCCCTAGTTTATAATTGTTTAAATTATTGAGGCCATTAAGGCTAATTTGTATTACCTAATTTAGAATTAATGATAGGTTTTAGAAACGAGGGAACCCCGAACGTAGTTATTGATTTCTTATTTTTCTGAAGGGATTTATGTAAATTGTAGAAACTGTATATCTGTCCTCATCTCATTATACGAAATATTTAAGTATCGCATTTCGAATTTTTTTAATGAACAGTCCAGTAGCGTAATAACCAATACTTTCTTTCAGGTACTAGCTAGTAGTAAGTAAATAACGTATTTCAGATTGTACTTCCGATTATAACCTAATTGAAACAGGAATCCAGTGGTGTACACGAAATAATTCAATAGTAAGTATGCACTGCTACAATTTCGACCTTTAGGTTAGGAACTCGAGTTCTTTGTTCTCCCGCTACAAAGCAGCTGATCTTTAGACAACTTTTAAGCAAAGTGGCGCCCTTAATCATAACTTTTTCCCGATTTTTCATGTTCGCAAGTCACTCCAGAATTTTTGCCGAATTAATTTCAGCATAGACGTAGGTTCCCCCCTATATCCACTGTGGTAGCGCGAGCAACTAGCGAATTCAGGACAAATAACATCTTTAACAACCTCTGAGCGCAAGATAGGTTCCAGTTCGTTATAACATAATATAGTTAAAGTTGTTCTTTTGCTGTTGTGCATCGCTTACAACCTTGGTAAGAACATAAGAACTTATTTTGTTCTATTCATATTGATGTGTTTAAACTTATATTTATTAATTAGGTTGTTGCATTTCCATTTACTTTATTTAATATATTCTGCATTGATTTACCTATTTTTTATATATTTTTTAACTTTTTTAATTGCCTGTATTTTATTATACGACATATTTGTTATGAACCAACAGCATACACAATTGCTTTCAAACTGGCTTACATTTAATTTAATTCGTTAACATAATCTTGATCCTTATTTCTGTTGCTTTAATTTATTCTAAGTTAAATTTGAAAAATCGGTTTAATTGTTAAAAAAACTAAAATTTTGATTTTGTTGAAGTGAATTAAATTTAAATCGTTGAAGATTATAAATTTTACTCCACAATAGTAACATTATTTTGTTAAGAACCGCAAAATACGTGTCCGGTGAATTTGAAAATCCACGAACAACCATAATCGAAATCCCGCTTAAAAAAGTTGACTGTAAACATATTAAAACTTGGTGCAATGCATTAATATTTGATGAAATAGTGCCGTTATTTATATTTCTTGCGAATAGTAAATTGTAATCAATCTTTGTTGAAACCTTGGACATATCAATCGCGAGGTGAACGAAACAACAAAATGTTTTCAGTAAAATTTGTACTGCGCTTTTTGCGAAACGTTGTATATACAGGGACCATTATGAAAGCAATGCGCATGATTTTATTACAATTGATTGTTATATTTTCTTTTGAGGTCTGAATTCTTCACAACGCTAGCTTTTGTGGCACAAGCAACTAAAGCTCGCGTTCACAAATCCGAAAGGGGTCTATCAGAATAGCGAAGTCGTACTGACAACTGTCGCAGCAAATTAAGACGGCCACGTTCAACGTAGCACGGTGACTTTCAAGGTACTCCAGTGATCTTATAGCACAAGCAACTGTCTAACTGGACGATTTTTAATATCTTTCATCGAAGGCGCTCGTTTCCCTAGCAACAAGACACGGTCGGTGAAGATAGTAACATCGACAACCTTCCAAGAGCAAACTAGGTTCGTAGGCTCGGTCATTTTAAATCAAAGGTTAATTTACTATATGAACCCCACCACGAGGATGTAACTCGATGTTTCCGATTTCGGAGTCGAAATCGAAGTGTTGTAAGCCTTTCAGGATAGCTTCATTTATACGAATTCGGTGTAGCGGTGTCTTTATTCCACTAGCGTGAATTTGTTTGCTCTTTGTTTCCAGCGCTTCGCGATAATTTGTTATAATTGAACTTGCGACATGTTGCGCAATAATATATATATTGTTATATATGATTAATTATTTTAATTATTAAATGTTTTGCGCACTTCGAGAATTTGTAAAATCTTTTTATTAATTACATTAAAACATGCGAAATTGTATCAGTTTTTATAATCCAGATTTTTATGTTATACGAGGGGCTACTTTTACAAATTGTAAATTGAGTTTTACAAAAATCTTAAAATATGGTGAATTTTTGCTTGTTATAATCGACTAAAGAAACCTTCTATTTTGAGAATTGGTATTTTTTAGTTGCAGATATGTGCAGACTTGGGAGATACGTCTATTTATTATAAAAATGACTTCGAAAAGAAATCTCAACATCCATATGCTTTCAGTATAATAATATAATAGGAGTAACATACTATATACGATTTAACTAATGTACGAGGTACGACAATTAAGTAATGAGACTGATTTTTTTGCAAGATGTGGCAACCCTACAGCTTTCGTAGGCGCTCCATCTATGACCTTAATCTGTAAGCTACTTCTAGTCCAAGCGGCACATTGATGCGGCTGCTCAGGCGCGAGGTGTGCTGTAATAAAGGAATTCGTATTTTTGTCTCTCGTTACAGAAATGGAATCGCGAAATATAAAATGATGCAATCTTATCAATATATAAAATTAACTTATTTTATCTAAATACAGTATTTGTAGTTTGCCTAATTCTAATAAGGCAAGCTACTAGATTTACAAATAACTATATACAGGGTCCATTGTGAAAGTAATGCGCATGATTTTATTGTGACACGACTATCCATCGTAGCGGGGTAAAACGGGTCGGGAAATATGGTGGGGGGTCTGCCCTTCCAACGCAGCCGGTGGCTAGTTTGCTACGATTAGTCTGAGTGGAAAGACGTGCCTCCGCATGAAGTGTGTTCTTCGACTTTGTAACACGGCGCGATGGAGCGTTCGCTTGAACTTGGAGGAATGCAACCAAAACATTCGAGATGCTTCAAGAGGTCTTCAAGGACGATTGCATTTCAAGGTCAAAGTCTGGGAGGTGGCACAAGGCGTTCAAGGAGGGCCGGGAGGATATTGCCGACGAACCCCGTTCTCGACACCCAACAACGGCCAGAACCGACGAAAACGATGTTTTGCGCTCCGACCGTCGATTGAGCATCCAACAAATCGCTGACACCCTAAATATGTCCACATTTGTGGTACATGGGATAATGAGCGAGGATCTGCAAATACGCAAGGTCTGCGCGAAGCGTGTGCCAAAAGTGTTGACGGAAGTCAGAAAGAACTTCGAGTTTCGCGCTGTCAAGAATTTTTCGATTTGATTCAAAATGAGTCGGACTCTCTTATCTCTGCGTAACCGGCGACGAATCCTGGATGTTTGAGTACGACCCAGAATCGTAAGCAAAGCAGCAAGTGGAACATAAAATTATCCTCCACTCCAAGAAAGCGCGAATGAGCAAGTCTCGCATCTATTTTAAGTTTGTACCGCAGGGAAAAACTGTCAACTCAGCCTTTTACCTGGAGGTGCTCAAGAGATTGAAACGCCGGGTCGCGCGCGTGAGGGCTGACATCAAAGACACGGTCAAGCTCCACCATAACAATGCCCCCAGCATCACGGCCTTCATTTTTACCAACTTCCTGGCCCGGAGTAATACCCCGGTGGTCCCCCAGCCCCCTTACAGTCCCAACTTGGCTCCGTGCGACTTTTTTTTTGTTTCCCCAACTGAAGAGAGAGCTGAAAGGAAAGCATTGGGAGTCTGTGGAAAACATCCAAAAGCATGTTACAATATTCCTAAGAGACATTCCCGGCGAGGAGTTTCAGGGTGCCTTCCAGGCGTGGAAGACACGCCTCCGCAAGTGTATTGATGCAGGGGGAGAGTATTTTGAAGAATTTTAAGCATTTGTACTGGTACGAACAATAAATCTATTTTTCCCAGAAAATGCGCATTACTTTTATAATGGACCCTGTATACAAGGAGCATGTAAACATTTGTCTATCTTTCACTTAAAATGCATCTAACTTACAAATATCTTGGTTTTTATTGTAAGTTGTACAAAAATGGGAAAACTAAATCTTCTCTAGTTTACTCATCTTAATACTACTATCCAAAGGGTTTTCCAAGTAGATCCAAAAATTGTCGTAAACTGAATGTCAATTAGATTTAGAAGCAGAAAATAGAGTCCTCCAAAACAAACCAAAATCTTAGGAAAATTAAGAAATATGATCTTCAGGCTTCAACGAAAATATTGATCTAAAATTAGTTCACTTGGTTAAATCACTGTACCTGACCGTTATTTCAGAAATTGAAATTTCACTAATTCCTTTCACATTCAATGAGTTCAAACCTAGGATCTCAACATCTTAGAAGAACAGTTTATCATTTCTGAAGTTTGGATGGTTGTAATATGGATATTATTTGAATCTGGGAACAATTTGGTGATACGGTCAATTAATAAAGGGTTGGCTAGTGTAGTATAACGGACTGAAACGCTCCTTGCCCCCCAAAGGTTGTCAAATATGTTAATTTCCCTGAATTAACCAGTTTTCTCTGACCACTACAGCGGAGGAAAGGGGGGTTCTACTTATGCGACGAAATTAATTAGGCTAAAATTCAGGAATGATTTGCAAGTGTCTTAAATCGGGAGAGTCGTAATTTTTGGGCGCCACCTTAGCTAAATATCTTGGTGGTTAGTTCATACAGAAATGAAACTGCAAGAAATCTTATTTCAAATCGAAAGGGAGGATTTTGTCACGGCATACTTACTAGTTAATTACGGACTTAGTATACGCCAATGGATTAATATTTCGATCAATTCACTTAGACGGAAACGTGAGAATATGTTACTTACTTAACCTAAACTAGTTCCCTGAAATGAAGTGTCTGTTAATAAATTTATAGGTGCCTATAATTGCAAAATAAAAGATGCTATACTTGAATACTAAATACGTTCGGGGACCCCTGTGCTTTATACAGTTTACAAGTAATACTAACCTAGATAATACAAGCGACCCTTCTGTAAAAGCCTTATTAAAAATTCGTAATAAAGGTTAGCGTCAATTTTGATATTACTATCTGTTACTTTAATCGTCTTTTACTTATGATTTGATCGAACTAATTGTCCAGTCGTATTTAAATGGCAAATGAAAGGAGGGCTTTATTGGATCACTACACCGTAAGTTTATAGTAAAACTTCACTTACGTGTAGACGGAAGTCTGACGGTTCCGAATGCGGCGGCAGCGTGGTGGCATCAAGGCCTCGGCTACCAATTATATTGTATCTATAGCGTACTTTATATTAGATGGACATGGGTGAAAAATGAACGGATCGCCTAAAATTCACCTACAGGCGTTGAATAATGAATTCCCACGAATTTAGTATCTCGATAATAACGTTAAGCGGGATTACTCTTCATTTATGAACTTTCATGGTCCTATCAAGTGCACTTGCACCCTCGAGGAACGGAAACGCACGCACGATAGTTGGCTCTCAACTGCTGTTAAAAGAAGTTTCTCCTTGAACTTACGGTTAGGGGGGATCGGTGACTAACATTTATTTTTAGAATCGTACACGTTCAAAACCGAACACTCTTAGTTGTTCGGCTTCAGGTTCTTCAGGTCTATCAGCTATTGACGAACGTTGTAGATGTCGGCTTAGTTTTAATTTAGAGAGTTCCTCTGAAGATGAACGTCCGTATTTAAAAGTCTCAACTTTAGGCCATGAGGTTTTAAGTCTTTTGGATAGTAGTTCTTCTAGAACTATTTTGGGTAAACAAGGTAGGGATATCTTGAGGAATTTCGGTTTACTTTTGGGTGATACTCCTTTTGCTACATGCACTGTTGCGAATGGTGAAACTTGTGAACTTATAGGTCAAGTTCATCTACCGCTTTATGTGGAAGATAGAGTAAGGGTTATGGACATGCTGGTGATTCCATTAGTGAATTATCCAGTCGTATTAGGTGTTGATTTTTGGAAAAAGTTGGGAGTCGTCCCAGATTTCAGGCATAATAAATGGGTTTTTTTGTCGTCCTTCTGTTTCTGAAGTTGCTTCGATTCAGGCCAGATCTTCTTTGTCGGTTTTGCAGGCCAAACAACTACAAACGATGTTGGCCGGGACGTTTTCGGACGTAACTTCTTCTTCTTCCTTAGGTGGCACTGATTTGTTATAACATGAAATTAGGACCAATTCGGCACCCATCAAACAACGATATTACCCGTTATCTACAGTTTTACAAGCTCAAGTGAACCAAGAATTGGATGAAATGTTGCGATTGGGAGTTGTAGAACCATCAAACAGTCATTGGGCGTCGTCTATTGTTTTGGTTAGGAAAAAAGATCATTCTTATATGTTTTACGTTGACTATCGCAAGGTCAATGCTGTTACGGAAAAGAATGTCTATTGTCTTCCTTACATTTCGCAAATTTTAGACAGGCTTCGCGATGCGTCGTATTTGTCGAGTCTTGACATTAGGTTGGCGCATTGGAACCAGAGTCGAAGCCGATCACTGCTTTTACGGTTCCTGTTCGGGGCTTGTTCCAGTTTCAGAGAATGCCTTTTGGTTTGCATAATAGCCCAGCTACCTTTCAACGGTTGATTGATCGAGTTGTGGGTATTGATCTCGAGTCGTACTATTTGGATGACATCGTGATCTCCACTCCTTATTTCGAAAAACACATAGAAGTTTCGCATTTAATACTTGATCGTTTGCGTAAAGCGGGACTCACGTTACGTCGGGACAAATGTTCCTTTTGCCAAGAAGAATTACGATACTTGGGGTATGTGGTTAATTCCAAGGGGTTACTTGTTGATCCTGAGAAGATATCAAGCATTTTGGCTCTTCCATCTCGACAAACTGTCCGAGATATTAGACGAAGGATTGGCATGGCGAGTTGGTACCGTCAGTTTTTCCCAAATTTTTCTACCATCACAGCTCCCTTGTCAGCTCTGGCTAAGAAAACTGCTACTTTCTCATTGACTTCGGATTCTAAAGAAGCTTTCGCTACCATCAAAGATTGCTTGGTCTCCGCCCCCATCCTTACTTGTCCGGACTTTTCGTTACCATTTACCATCCAAACGGATGCTTCAAACGTTGGGCTTGGTGCAGTCTTGACACAAACACATTCTTCAGGAGACAAGGTTCTTTGATCAAACTACAGCGCAACTACAGCACCACCGAAAAAGAATGCTTAGGGGTTCTTTGGGCAATTGACAAGTTCCGTCCATATGTTGAGGGGTCTCGGATCACAGTGGTGACAGATCATTTATCTTTGTTGTGGCTGAACAAACTACAGAGCCCGTCAGGACGCTTAGCTCGTTGGTCGGTTCACCTGCAACAATTTGATTTTATCATCGTACACAGAAAGTCCCAGAAGCTTTGTCCAGATCACCTCAATTAGCCAGCATTACTAGTTCTCCCATTCGAGAGGCTATTAGCGCGTCTTCAGACGTACGGTACGCTGAACTTAGGGATAAAATTTTGTCTTCGTCTAGAAAATATGCTCTTTGGTGGGTTGAAGACGGTGTTGTTCACAAACATCTTTCCAGTAAATATTCGGATTTCGCTTCTTCTGTGTTGGGAAGATTGTAGTCCCTAGAGATTCGTACTACTCTGATTGCTGAACATCACGATCCAGATACCGCAGGTCATCAGGGATCAACAGGACTTACCATCGTTTTATGTCTAATGTCAGATTTGTTAGCGTTATAAAGTTGAGCAGAAAGCTATGGCTTGTTTCTTAGCGCCTCGTGTGAAGCCCAGCCGAGCTTGGCAGGTTTTATGCACGGACTTTTGTTAGCCTGTTACCTCGATCTACAAAAGATTTTTCTTACAGTGTGCTACTTACGTGTGTTCACCAAATTTTTACTTCTCTTCCCGTTGCGTAGTGCTACTGATGCTGCCTTGGTGCGATGTGTAGGAGATATTATTTTCTTGGTTTATGAGACACCCCAGTATATTATATCGGACAACGGAATTCAGTTTTGTAGTCATCAGTTTACGGATCGGTATCATACTAGGGTTCTCTTTACTGCGAAGTATAGGCCTCAAGCAAATCCAGCGGAACGAATTAACCTTGTGTTAAAAACCATGTTATCTTCCAACTTACCTAAAAATCAACGCACTTGGGACAAAAATTTGTTTAAAGTTGAATGTGCCATTAGAACGTCTCAGCACGAAGTAATCGAAACTACCTTTCTTCGCTCTGTTTGGGCGTGAGCATGTTGTATATGGGAATTATTTTAGAAGACTTCCAGAAGATAACGGCCAGATTGAAGATTCTGATCGAACTTTGAATTTGGAAAATAGAGATTTTGCTTTACTTCACAGCGATATTAATCGCAGGTTACAACAGGTTTATGCTAGAAATGCTAAGGTATACAACCTTCCGCGAGAAGAAATAAATGTTTCTCAGACTCTACGTAGTATTTTTCTAGTAAATGGGCTTCTAAATTTGTTGGTCCGTTTCGGGAATATAGGAAAAATTCTCCTTATGCGTATGGGTTGTACAACGAACAACAAATCAGATGCGGTTTGGCATGTTTCAGATCTTAAGCCGTTAGTTGTCGATGAAGAATAATTAACTTAGACTTTTATTCTCGGTTTTGGACATTAACTTATCTGCGTTTTATTGCTAAGATTTATTTATTTATTGTTTAATTGGTTAACAATGTTTTTTCTTTAGTTTGTTTTTGGGAACACCGTTCCTTTCCTTTACGTTGCGTTTACGTACTTCAAGGAAAAGGCTCAGTATTAATTTTTTTTGTTGTTTTTGGGATTTGTTTGTAGATTAACATTCACTCTCGATTTTTGTTTCCTTGGGTTTTTTGCCATTATTTGCTTTAATTTAGTTTTACAGTTATACAACGGTTGGTAATGTTTGTTAAAGACTTTTTAGCCAATAGTTCTTGTTTGTCATGTCAGGCAGTTTTATTCTTTGGTTATCTTTATACTTTTGTACTGCATAGAGTTACAACTCTAAATTTTTCCATCAGTTTTTGCCAGAGATTAGTTACTGTTTTGGTCTTGTTTGACTTTTGGGTTGATTTCCCAGTTTATTAGTGCTCTTCTCGAATTGGTTAGAACAAAGTACTCTACTCTTTTTTTGATTTTTATTTCTCAGGTATTATTGGGCTCGTTTGTTTACAGACTCATCAGTAGTATTTTGCAGATTAAAGGCTTCGTTTTTTCGTTATATTTTTGCGTTTAAATGGCGTTTACTTTTTTGCTTGGGATGTCCTTCGAGTTTAACTTATCTGGTTACTGTAACCACAGACTTCGAATTTTTGTGGGTCGATTTGTGCTTCTGCTTGGTGTTCGGACTATTTGGGTTACTTCTAGTTGGTGTGTTTTGACTTTATTTTGGGTCGTGGGCGTTTATCCCCAGTTTAGTCACTTTCTAGTTGTTTGATTCGATAGTTTAAATTTTCGGGGAATTTTGTTTGGAAATTTTTTGGCCTTCAGTCTACACTGTCGTTTCTCTTCGTTATTTTGGATTAATTAAACTCTTTTAAGTTCTTCACCTGGTAGTTTGCATATTTTGGTGAGTTTAGCTTCGGAATTCTGTTTGGCCACTTCCAGTGTTGACTCTGTGACTTTACGACCTTCCGTCATAAAAATTTAGTTTATTTTTGTCGGGTTTTTTATATAGTTGGGGGGGGGGGGGG
>JAHWXV010329429.1:0-10554 GCA_024586415.1 Phrixothrix hirtus
CAGGGACTAAACCCTTATTACAAGGTAAATATATCTAACTAAAATAAATTCTGCATAGCTATATTTTAGAATTAATGATATAACAATAAGAAACTAAGTATATTTACGTTGTGAACGATTAACGCCAAAAAGTGAACGATGGGCTTCTTGGCAGACATACGCGAATTATTTGGGTGCATAATAATTGCCTTGCACAAACATGAATGGTTTTCGGCATCCTTTCCATATCCTGAAAAAGTGAGTCAGCTCTTCTTGGATTTGCGGGATATCAACACTTGCTTTGCGCGTAGACCATTCTCTAACGAATTGTCGTATTTTCCGAAAAATCTTGTTTCCTCGATGGCTGATATACCTACTGGGGTCATATATACCACGGAGGTACCGAACCTGATCTTCAAGCATTTCGATCTCTTGGTTCGGACGTGTCCACCTACGTGTAAATAACACTGGTGTGTTCTTTTCCACTTTAATGTCGATTGTCCAATTTAGAATCCATGTTTCTAACCCAAAAACCACCTTTGGTATGAAATTTCGGGATCGGGCTAACACGTAAGTCTACAAAGCGAGCGATGTGTTGGTATGTTTGGGCATGTGGTTGCAGAAAATAATGTAAAGCAACAGAATTTTACAATTACGAGCGATGCTCCTTCAGCCTAATTCGAAACAATCAGCTGTCTCTAACATTTTATACAACAAACCCTGATGCCAACGTTTATCAAACGTTTTAGAAACGTCTATAAAGTAGCTAGTCTTTTCGATCAGCCAGAGTACATGATTGAGTAGTGCTGGTACATGGTCTGAAACCGAATTGCTCGTTAGAGATAATTTTGGTTTCGTTTATCTCCTACTTTAGGCGTTTTAGAATAATTCACTTTACCCCACGAAAGAAAAGGCTAATGAGGTAGTAATTCCAAGAGCAGAAACGATATTTTTGAGGTTTAACAAGTACTATCACATCTCGAGATGAAGGAAACCATCGAAATCCCAACGTTGCAATAATGATGGTTACAACAACGAAGAGTAGATAAAACGAGTCTTTGTAAATTTTAGTCTTGAGGGCATCTTTTAAAGCAGAGCCCACCGATTTCTCCATTTAAGTATAAGTTAGGCTAAACTAGGATTAGTTCAGTTTTAGTTAGGATGTAAATTTTCTACCCCGGAATTCGATTTAAACTCAACAATTTTCATTTTAAAATGTGAATAATTTTACGTGTGATAGTCATAAAATCTAAATTTTCCATTTTTATTTTCTTACCCTATATGAAATATAACTAGAGAAAGTATTATTTTCGTCCAAAATTTTGGATGTCGAAATTTTAGTAAAAATTCACGTTTTCGGGTCCCCTGAATTCGAAAATTATGTTTTTAGAAATCGGGTTGCGTGTGTACAGCATAACTCGAAAACTAAAAGTCATACATAAAAATTTTATATTTGTTTGTTGCCGGACACCTAACCGCAAGAATTTAATTAAAACAGAATAACCGAAAGTTACACTTTGTTCTTGATAGTTTTTGGTTTTTCTCGAAATTGGCTTAAATGATCTTTTTAAAACCTACTAATTTCTTAGCCATGCTGTTTCATATAATCTAAACGGTTTCTCAAAGGAATTGTCGTAAATCTGAATAAAATAACTATGAAACTAAAAGGCCTGGTTAAATGAAAACCTATATTTGGAGTTATAACGCCCTTGTACGTAAAAATCAAGAATTTGGTTAAAATCGAATAACCGCAAGTACTACTTTATTTCTGTCATTTTTTATTATCTCCCAAATTTTTAGTTTTTCACGGTTTTCTTAAAATTGTACCCTAACAATTTTTTTAAAACTTAGTAATCTGTTAGTTATTAAATTCTATTTTATATGAACTAGGCGGTTTCTCTAATAAATTTCTGCAAATCAAGCAACCAGATATATGTAGAGAATTAATTCTGTGGTGGCGGAAAATACAATATAAATCAAAATTGCTGATTTTCTAGTATAAGTGAATTTATACTCTTTTTACCGACTTGCAGTTCTTACTTTTATGCCTATACTGAAAACACCATTTACGTCACAGCTTATAGGAAAGCAAATCATTTATGCGGGTAGAACCAATTTGTAACTAACTCTATTTTATGTAAAGAATTTGGACATCATTTTGATCAAAAATTGACTTATACTCTTTCCTTCTCCACTACAGAATTGTAAAAAAGATATCTCAAAATTAAACATCGTAGAAAAATGAAATATATATTTAAGTTTGTTGTCTTCCTAACATGCGACGGAAAGAATTTAGTTAAAATCGAATGACTAATTTTTAAGTTTCTTAAAATTTACTCGAAAACTGCTTTAGTAACTTTGTAAAATTCACTACGATCCTTATGCCTGTGATACTTATTCACGTGAACTCCTCGGTTTCTCTGAAAAAGTGCGTTAAAGCGAGTTATCGAAGAAAATCTCTGGAGTTAACCAGCTTTTTACGTGTTCAGTAATTTGGATGAGTGGCTATTGCAATTATTGTTTCTAAAAATATATATACATTGGATATTTTAATGATTTGTGTACGTTATTTATGTCTATTGACTTTTTGTTTACACTGAAATTATTTATGTTTTTACATTACAATTCAATTATAAAGCTTTAATGTATATGCATGGGAAAGGAATTAACATCAGTAACTTTAAATTAAATTTATAATACGCCAGAGAAAGTCGTATATTGTCGCACCCCTCATTTTTAAACTTAGATTTAGAATAATAATTTTTCACGACAGCTTGTCGAATTTGTATTATAACCACTTTATATAATATATTACTTCTTTTCTAAAATTACTATCTAAGTTTTTGTACAAATATAAAACTTTTTGTTTTTACGTAAATTCATCTAATATGTATCAACATAGAAAGTTTTAGACGGTTCAACATGACAGTGTGGTTTGTTATTATTTGAAGCACAAAGTTGATTGATATCGAAACTCAAAATTAACTTTTTGAAGTTATGTATAAGAAGCATAACGTAATTACGAATTTATTACTTCAGTTAAACAAGTGGTTATATTTCACCGCATTTGTATAATATAAAAGTTGACAAGTAATAATTCCAACATAGGATACGAAGTTGATAAAATACATTGTATCCTGTATAATTTTGAAACGAAAATATAACCTCAGCATGATTTCTTATTAAAACATTCGTTGTTTCACCATGGAGAGCACGGCAGGTAAAAAGAATGTATTTTTACAAATAATATATCAAAAAATTCATATTATACAATTGAACCAACAAGGTAAAATATTAAAAAGATGCCTTAGGCTGGAATACTGCGGCTGATACTTTCAGTTAACTTTACAAAAATGTTATGTTTTTTATATTACTACAATTTATAATTGAATTTGTAGTGAAACAAAGTTTTCTTGTAGATATTTTTATTGGTAAAAATTTACATATTCTAAGTTATCGACCAGTTCGTATAAAAGGGAAGATCTTTCTCAAATCGTTTAAAAGATGTAAAAATAACTTACAAAGACATATTCCACGTTCTGAATTTTAAATCAATTTTTTATTCAATAGTGAATTATTTATTAAATACCTTTAAAATGTACAAATATATAGAAACATTTGTCGAAAACTATGATGTTACAGAATATTATAATACGAATTGTAGACTGCTTTAGCGGTTAAATATTAAGGGAGTGTTATAGTTTAGAAAGAAATTAGCCATTTATTAACTAATTTATTTCCCTATTGCTAATCTTAATTTAGTTTTTTCAACTCTAAGGGAGATTTTGAAACTCACCGACAAACTTGCACCATCCCCGCAGGGATAATTCTAAAACAAGAGAAGAAAATGCTTTCTAAAAATTTTCTAGTCGTTTCCAAGAAAATGGCTTTTAAAATAAAGCGGCAAAATTTTTTGAAAGACACTGCAATAGCGAACAACGGATCATGTCATAAGTGAATAAACTATAAGCACCCAAAGCAATTATATACATTAAGTTAGCATCCAACGAAAATTGCATTTTTTTAAATACTAGAATTATGTGCTAATTTTGCGCCGAAAACGTAAATTTTGTGCTCGAACGATTTAGCTGGAAAAATGAAAAAATCATGCGGTGCTAGCTCAACATTAAGTTACCACCGCAGTATGGAAAAAACACTTGCCAAAATTTTTTCAAAAAACTATTAGGCATAGATTTATGTGCTAATTATGTGCTCCCAATGCACCAAAAAATTTCCGGAAAAAACTTTTATCATCGTAACTGATTTACGTACAAGACCAAACCAACACTAATTATGAATGAATCGATTTCCTTTCAAATCTCTCAATACTTTTTGAATAATGTAATGTGCTCTTAAGCATGATTTTTAGGTTAATCACTTTAATTAAAAAAACAAGCCTAGTCGGCCGCCGCACAAGAGTAAACCTTTTTAATTAATACGATATCAATTTCTTTTTTATGTCAAAATGTTTGTTGAATCATGTACTCAAGCTATTTACAGCACGATTTTTGGGCTCATCAAAAAATTTAGACAAATAAAAATTACTTCTAATATTTTGCATGTATTGCATTTATAACGGCGCGCAAGTGTCGTCGTTGTATAAAGCTAGATAAATTATTTGTTATAGGACATTCCATTTCATCCCACTCTTTAGCAAAATCGTTTTTAAATTGCTCTTTTTTGGTTATGTTGTGGTTTTTAACTTTTCGGTCCAATCAATCCATTCATTTTTTTATGAGATTTAGAATTGGCGACTATGGCGGTGTTTTCAATAGAGGGGATACATTATAAAGCAACAATCTTGAACTAAACGTAAAGAATGTTCCGGATCGTTATCCTGCTGAACATGGTAATTGACAGCCAGCTAATGTTATTTTCCAAGTACAAAAATCGTATTGTATATATTTTGAGAGTACATAATTCAACAAACATTTTGACATAAAAAAGAGATCGATATCATGTTAATTAATAAGGGTTTATTCTTGTGCGGTGGCTGGGAACGGTTATTTTCTCAGTTAAAGTGATGAGCTCAAAAATAATGCTGTGCATATCTTAAAGCACATAATTCAAGCAGCATTCCAACAGAAAAAAAATCGATATCATGTTTTAATAAGAGTTTACTCTTGTTCGGGAGGATGACTAGGGTTGTTTACTCAGTTAAAGTTATGAGCCTAAAAATAATGCTGTGCATATTTTGATAGCACATAATTCAACAAACATTCTTACAACAAGAAGAAATCGATATTATGTTTAAATTGTACGAAGGATGGCTAAGGTTGTTTTCTCAGTTAAAGTGATGGGCACAAAAATCGTGCTTAAGAGCACATTACATTATTCAAAAAGTATTGAAATATTTGAAAGAAAATCGATTCATTCATAATTGGTGCTGGTTTACTCTTGTACGCAAATCGGTTACGATGATAAAAGTTTCTTTCCGGAAATTGTTGTGATGCATTTGGGAGCACATAATTAGCATCTATGTATACTATTTTTTTGAAAAAATTTTGTCAAATGGTTTTTCCATAATGTGGTGCTAACTTAATGTCAAGCTAACACCGCATGATTTTTTCATTTTTCCAGCTAAACCGTCCGAGCACAGAATTTACTTTTTCGGTATAAGATTAGCACATAATTCTAATATTTAAAAACTGCAATTTTCGTTGGGCGAGGTGCTAACTTAATGCATATAAAGCAATTATTACTTCATTCTAGAACAGTAAAATCAGGGAAGTTAATTTCATTTATACCTTCGAGTTCACTTACACATGTTGTATGTAATGTTAAATTTTTAGGGTTTTTGTCTTTTATTACCAGCTTTTGAGCAATGGAATTTTATTTTTTTCGTTACCGAAATTACCTGTGTTTATTAATATTATTACATTTACTTTTAAGTGTAACATGGTTTTTGTGTAATAATGGATAGATTAACTAATATCGAAAAACGTAAGTTTTTCAGTTCTCACATTGTATTATCCTATTTTAAATTGCAAGTCGGGGAAGGTTAGGGAAAATTTAATTCTGAATGTAATACACGGAACAAATGCAATTAATTGCAATAATTTTGTGTTTAAAATCGTACAGGTCATAATAAAAGTGTCTTATAACAATTTTAAAAATTAAGATGGTCCGAAAAGTAAGTTATAAAAGTTATGATGCTTATAAAAACTTGATATGGTCTTTAGTATAATTGTATGTTTTTAAATAACTATTAAATATTCAATTTTTGCTTCTATAAAATACGAACAAATAATGTAGATCATTGTATATTGGGATAGGTTAGCTTTACACAAATAAACAAATACAGTTGCAGTAATTTGAAATTGTTAAACGTGTTATTTATTTGCGATACGTTGTAGAAATTAGGTTGTAACTCGTTCATTTGTACGTACATTTCCAGGCAGATTTCAAACTGTGGACATTTTCATTTTTTCCAAAAAAGCCTTCTATTTTATGCGATTTTCTTGTTAATGGACGTGGTTAGGCCTCTATTTCTAGAGTACCGTGTTAAAGTTTGTCGGTGGATTTTAAAATCACTCTGTATAACTGGATCGAGTAGGAGGAAGTTTTTGTATTGTTGAGAAAATTAGTATTATCTGATACAAATATATCGTACTTGGCGTTGGCTTGTCAGAATTATGTGTTAAAACAAGTGTTAAGAGAATTAAGCACGATTGACTTCTGAACAATAAAAAATAACAGTAATTTAATTGAATTAACTTAAAAAAAGATTTTCGCCAGTTTTTGACTTACACCTACAATGCAGATGCTAATATTGAATTTTTATAGCCTTTCTGTCGTATTAACATGATAAAATAAATGTGTAAAAAGAGTAAAAATACGTTGCTGTAATGTTAAACATAAATTTAGAACGCAATCAGATAAAATAAATGTTTAATAATACACTACCATTTCAATTAAGCAGCGACATAAAAAGCATACTTTGTATAATTAAACAAAGGTAGTTTCTTATTCTTGACCTAATTATTAAAAGTCTGTTGAGTACAAAAGTTATTAATTTTTAAGCGACCTTTGTCACTTCTAATATTTCTGATTGTTAAAACAAAGAAATTGCGTGACTCCATTTGTTCCATAAATATTTTTTATTTTTACATTAGCGTGATATACTAACAGTTATAAGATTACTTTACAGTTGTATCTAATTTTTTACGAATGCACACCTAATATTTTAGCTTACTATTTAAAAAGTTTTTTAAATAATGTTGTATTGATTTATAAGATAAGGAAAACATGTAAAAAGGTTAAAGTAACCTAAAAATAATTTTAAGATTTTGATACTTATTTGCCGAAGTAGTTTTTGTTTGAATTTTGAGTAAAATTTCTATAGCCGAACTGTGGGTACCATTAGGTTATTAATAATCCCTATGCAGCTAGTCCCCCATCAAGCAGAAATCAAAACATAAATAATGCAAAAGATGGAACAATTTATGAGCTTTCGAACTTGGTAAGCCCAAACGCATCAAACTATCTAGCGATGGCGTGCAGGGGCGGGGGGGAGCTGAGTTATTGTTCACTGCACCTATAGATAAAACTAAGAAAATCAGATCGATCTTAATCACAGAATTGGGAACTACTTGTAAGCTCTTAAACTGCTATAATTACGATTTTTGAGTTCCACTCATTGCTTCAAAAACAGCTCCTAAATCATTTTACTTCAAAACATAACGTCCGAAAAAAGGAAAAAATCTGTTAGAATATGTGCATACCGATTTTTGAGCTAAAACCCTATGACGGGAAAACCTTCCCTTAGAATGCCCACGTAAGAGAGCAACATGTTGAAAACGCGACAGGTGTTATATCTCTCATGTAATAATTCTTTCTAGATTTCTGACCTCTAAGATATGCAAATTTAGATTTTAGTGCTCGGCTCTTTACCCCGAAAACAGCCGCATTTTCCATAGAGTGATCGTCATGTTTACGTTGACAATTTTGCACAACGGACGTTACGCCACTGGTGCTTCTTAATTTGAAATATTCGATCTCTATGGTAGTTTATGGATAATTATTAATTTATTTGAAATAAAATTTTTATTTCTTAACTCATTAAATACCTGGGCTCTGATTCCATACTTTTTTAATTTTGCATGTACTTATTTCTTTCACGACAATTTCAAGTTAACAAATAAAGATAGAACAGCAGATGTTTTACTTTGAACACCTTAGAAATCACGTTTGCCCGTGGCGTTTAACTTTAAACTGTATGAATTTAGTGTTCGATGTGTGTTGACGAAGCTGCGTACTTTGTTTTAAACTGGGATTCCTAATTTCCTTCCTTACGAGTCTTGAGTTGTTGTCTTTCTACACCCTTCTGATTATGTTGCGGTAAGTTTTAATTAACGACTGTTTCTTGTTGATTTTTGCCAATTCTAATTTTATTTCAAAAATATAATTTTCTTGACACTTGGACATCTTCCATAACGCTCAGGGCTAGCTACGGTAACTCTATGATTCCATCGACTGATACATCAAGTTGTTTTTGGCGTTGCTTGAGCTATGAAGAAGCCGCAAGGATGCAGTAAGATTAAATTTACCTTTTTGTTATTTATTTCGTTCTATTATCATCCAATTATGGCAAACCGACATGCATATTGCGTAGAAACCTACCACATCCAGAAAAACGGTATAGGATAGGTATACTCGTTATCGTTATGATAGAATTCGTTTTTTGTTCTTTCGTCAAGTTTAACAGATATTTAAATTACTAGAAGTTTAGATAAATCTGAATTTGAACTCATGTTTTGTACTAAACTCATTTACATAGGTGCATTCAAGAAAAAATGCGATATAGCTCGCTCAACTTGTTTATGTATTACTTACTTTTGTACCAATAGTTAACGCAAATCCTAGCAGAATTAGCCAGTGTGTCGTTTAATTTTTAAATGAAATTAAATCACATATAAAACTTAGTTGGACATTTGTTGACTGTATTTATTCACTTTACGATGTGATTTTTAGTTATCTAAGCTCTTTTAGTTTATGAAATATGTTTTCACTGCAAGACGAGTTGACCGTCTTTGTTTTATAGTTTTAATTCGCGTTAAAAAAAGTTTGCATGAAATAAATGCCCTGGGTGATTACCAATATTGCAGTAAAACAAAGAAACGATTGACGTCTTCCTAGCATAGTAGATAAAGTCCTAAATATTCTATTTCACATGATCGTCGGCCTTCCCGTCACTCAATTACTTTCAGAACTATTTAATTTTGATGTATTTATTGTTTACGACTAAATCATAAGTAGTTGGAATAGTTCATGTTGCGATAACGAATTTGATTGTAATGTAATTAAATTCTTGAATTTATCATGTATAAAATACTTTTATGCTTATCGGCACATTGATTATGCGTGTATATTAAACCATTATATTTACGCTACGTTTATTTTGTTTAAGAACTAAATTGAAATTTGAGTTAGTTTGCTTCAATTATAATTTTTTTAACTGTAATTAGATGCAGCTCCTCAATCTTACTACTTGCTTTTTGAAAAACTCTTCAATAAAACACTACGAATTTTGTTGACGAATCCGCATATTTTATTTCCTGGAAATTTTAGATTTAAGTATACCTTTTTTTTACAGGGAGTGGCCGAAAAGTTTCGACAGTAAGTTTCGTGTATAACGTGTGTTTAAGTCTGTCCTAATATATTTCGATTCGTCACGACTTCTTTTCAACAAAGTGGGATTTCGCCGTTTACCTACCAGGTGCTTTCAATGAGTTTGAATGACGTATCATTCTCTAAATGACGTAGGGCTCATTTATTTCCATTTAATTCAATTTTTATAGACGGAATTTACTGTCTGGACCTAATCAAATCTACGATCGGTCTCTAGTAGCCTCACGAGCTAACTGAGTAGTATTTTACCCTTATGATTATCTTAAAATGTAGTGGCCTAAATATACATAATAAGCATTTTGGGAAACTAGGATTTGAGCCTTTTAATTTTAATTTTAAAGTATTTCACCGTTTACCTACCAGGTACGTTTAAATGACTTAGCGCTCATTTGCTTTCGTTTAATTCGGTTTTTTTCATAGATCGAATTTACTGTCTGCACCTAATCAAATCTACGATCGAACTCTACTAACCCCACGATCCAACTCTCTGCACGCCTTTGGTTGCCCGGCAAATGTGACGATTTTATCAGATGTTGACTATTACACAACTTTACGTTTCAAGGTAATAGCCAAAAAAAGACAGGAATGTTTTTGTTTTTATACACTTCAATAAATATTAGTACATACTTACACTTAAAACAGTGCATTCTGATTTTTGAGCTGTAACCCTCTTATAATGATTCGTAAAAAAGAAATAAATTGGAAACGCACATATCTAGCCTAACAATTCTTTGTAAAATGTACACTTCAATTTTTTTGGCTACACTCTATACTCTAAACATAGCTCATAAACCGTATTAAATCAAGAAAAACTACCAAAAAAAGGGAAATATTGTTTCTTATACACCGTAACGACCGGCATACAGCCATAATGCTAAAATTATTAAGTGAAACGCGAACATTTGTTGAAATTTGCACTCGACAAATTTTGCGCCATCCTATACG
>JAHWXV010329461.1:0-10677 GCA_024586415.1 Phrixothrix hirtus
TATTTATAGATAAAACTTGCATTGCTCAGTTAATCGATTTCTAACAGAATGTACCGGGTGGTCCAAAATTTATTACGCTGCATTTTATGAATTATTGATTCACAAACAAAGGAGCGTCATTCGTTGTATACAAAAACTGAATTAGGCTAGAACTTATCACTACTCTCGGCATTACGTGGAAGGAGATCTTATCAGGTACTCCTCGTAATTATTATGTAGACGGAAAATGATTTTTAAATACAGGATTTTCCAGCGGCTTCGGTACTAAATACTGATCAAATTTTATGAAAAAGAAAAATCGTCCTTAAACTGACACTACTACATAATTGCACTATGTTGGCGTTGTAAGTTTGAAGTACGACCAATCAGGACATTGAAGAACTACTTCTCTAAAGTTTGATAAACTTTGAGTTTCATTCAAAATACACGATTTTATAATTAGTAAAAAGTGAAGAATATGGGATATAAATTTTATTAGCGCAAATGGGGTAGATATATGTATTGGATAATAAATAACTAATTAAAATTACTGAGAGGTAGTAAAACGTAGAAGAAAAAACCAACAAATACGGGAATGCTTTTATCAATTAACGACTTAGCAAGAACGTGTGAGGATCGTTTTCTTGGCCTTATATAAATAAAGGGAAGCGTGAGGAAAATACTAAAGCGATAAGCATACAAGTGGAAACATAATCCATAGGTAAACGGTAGTGGCGTCGTTTAAATTAAATAATAAACTACGTTAATTTTTCATTAAATTTGGGTAGCGGCAGCGATGCCTAGATAATGACGAATTAATACAGTGTTCTGTGTCCGATGAAGTGAATAACAAGTCATTAACTGAGACCTTTTATGTTGTAAGTTTACGCATAGATGGATCAATCTAAAAAGATTAGGATATTTAAATTTTTAAAGTAGGGAACGCACAAGGTATACTTTTATACATATAATGCCTTTTTGACAATATTGTTTTGAGTTAGTTTGAAATCTTTTGCATAATTACGTTTAAAAATTCGTGCTATACACGAGAAAGTAAAAAGTGTAAAGAAATTATCTTATAATTAAAATTTCTTTGATAGATTTTTAATAAACTCTTCGCTTTGTATTGTATAAAACTTGAAATACTTCTTAGAAAACAAAAACCAAAGTTATAAAAGTACCGCTAATTTGTCATACAATTTTCAAAAGGAATATTTAAATCATAACCCATTATTTCGTTAATTCCACCTAAAGTCGAGAATTTCAAACTAACTCAAGGTCTAATGCTTTTAGAATTGTGCTGGATTCACTTTATGGTAGACAAAACGCATTTAACAAGTATGTAAAACAAATATGCAAACGAGGGTGTAGTTCAGAGTAAATTAACCCTCGCGAACATCTGTTGTATTCTAAAGTAAGTTTTTTTGTTGATATTTACTGGCGAAGGTACTTGTGTTTAGGTAATCCAAAAACCTCTCTTGAGAAATTTATACCGGAAAAAAACTAATTCCGTACAATTTCTTACACTCGCAACCGCAGTCGTGAATAGTACGTCTTTGTAGGCAATTTTGGCCGAAAATAATTTGTTATGCCAGAGGAACTAAATTAATTCGTTGATAAAAATTTCAGTGCTACGATTTGATGAAGATGTATCATTTTTGTGTAGACGCCACATGTGTTGCTCTGATCGAAAACGGAGACGAGGAAAATTGATGTTAACAAAATGATGCTGTTTATATTTAAGATGGCAGTCTTTTCTTATATAAAATCATATTTTCATTTATGTAACTTTGATATTTGAATCTTGTCTTTGGATAAAGTTCTATCATTATGGAAAAAATTGCAAAATATCGCATATCATTATGGCCGCGCGTTTGTTAAGACAACAAGTAGAAATGAAGCAAGTCATTTAAAGCCATGCCTTCGTATTGTCTATGACAATGAATTATAAAGGCAAGTAATTCATTAATTAAAACAATTAACTTAATGAGCATTGAAAGGTTAAACAAAAACCTCACAGCCAACATTTAAATCAAATGAAATTACATTTCGACCGCTTTTAATTATATAAATTCTAAGGCACCAACGTCTATAAAGAAACATTGACAGATGGAATACTCTGGATTAATCATATAATTAACGTCGTATTAGAAACGTGCGGTGGCCATTCTTTATTGAAGCGCCCTCGTATATTATACGCGAGTATATCTTTTGCAATAAGATGTCGCTTAAATAAAAATACGTAGACATATACATATATGTGTGAAGCCTCGGTTGCAAATTGCACGTCATACAACGTTACAACAATTCTAGATAGGCAACCCATATAGCACACATAGACATAGAAATTAAACTATTGTAAAATAAAATGCGAGGAAATAGCCACTGTGTAAATACTTTGTCACTAAGTAAAAGCATTAATTTTAATAAAATAAAAACGTTAAAAAAACTACTGCAGCATAAAAGAAATTTTATTTAAAATCTACATAGAAATCTTACGATTAATGAACTTTGGTAACATTTTTCTAGTTTCTTATGTGAAATATATGGATATTCCAAAAATAACAACTGTGGATACTTTATGACATGTAGAGCAAAATTTTGTTTTCAAAAGCGATTACTAAATTTTGATAATTTAAATAATTTAATTTGCTGTAAATACAATCCTGACCACTAAATAAACGGAATTATGAATTGAACTTTAGTAAAATGTACTACTACCTATAAAAAGATATAATATTTGTTTAGAACGTGTTTGTAGTAGTTGTTTAGACTTATTTACTTTGAAATAACTTAAAACAGTTATTGTTTTGTTTGTTGCATGCTGCTTGTTACCAAAATTATTTGTTAAAACACATAAGATTTTAAATTGTTTTATAACAACTGTCAGACATGAAATTAATACGATTAATTTTCTTTCAAAATTTGTAATATATGCAATGGAGATATTCTAAAACAAAATATTGAATTCTTCTTATGCGAACCATAACAATATTATTCTCTAAAAATTATATGGACTTTCTTGCTGTTTTCCAACAGATGGCGTTACCAGAACTGCGTGATAACGCATCTATAAGGAAGTACTATAACCTAGCTTGAAATAGAGTGTATGCCATTTAGCCGAAGTGCAAACAACTTCGTTGAATTTCGTGTCGAAAAAGAGTATTAACGGGAAATTTTACTGCACTACTTTATTCAAAACAAATTTGCAGCGGAGGCTCACATAATTCTTGTAGAGACTTACGGCGACCATACTCTGTCGGAAACAACATTCAGAGATTGATGTAGACAATTCAAAAATAATGATTTTGATGTTGAAGGTAAAGAACGCACTGGCGCATCGAAAAGGATAGAAGACCAAGATTTGGAGGCATCACTTCACGAAAACTCGTCAGGCACTAGCTGAACTTGCAGAATCATTAGAAGATCGAAAGTATTAGGAATGATTCAAAAGCAAGGGTGCCGTACGAGTTGAAGCCTAGAGACGTCCAGCGGCGTCTATTCAGGTGTGAACAGCTGTTTTAATAGTAGAAAACGAAAAGTTTTTGCATCGTATCGTAATTGGCGATGAGAAGTGGATACACTACGATAACCCTAAGCGTAGAAGATCGTGGGGTAAACCCGGCCATGAATCAACATCGTCGATAGAGCCGAATATCAATGGTGTGAAGCTTCCAGCTGGGCGTAGTTTATTGTGAGGTGCTCAAATCGCGGGAAAACGCTATCGATTACAATTGACGCGTTTGAGCCGAACATTGAAGGAAAAATGGCAGCTATACGAGCAGAGACGACAGCCACAATCGGTGAAAACTACTTGGGAACGCTTAAATGGGAAGCCCTACCGCAACCCGCCCTATTCACCAGACATTTCCCCTTCCGATTATCACTTCCATTCTTATGAAGATGCCAAAAAATGAGGCGACTCTTGGATAGCTTCAAAAGACGTCATTTTTCCGACATGGAATTCAAATGCTGCCAGAAAGGTGGGAAAAATAGTGGCTAGCGATGGACAATACCTTCAGTGACATATTTTTTACGACTATTTTTAAATAAAGCATTCATTTTCACGAAAAATCAGCGAAAACTTTTCTGAGGTCCTGTACTACTATAAAAAAAGAACTGGTTTTCTAAATTTTTCGCATACCTGTTAGATTCACAGACCCTAGGTTGAGAAACACTGTTCTAAAATATATCAGGTACTATGTTCCATACTTCAAGATATACCGATGAGTAACACACATCAAAGGCAAAAACTAGATCGAATACTACATTGTTAAAATTTCTAAAACTATACGTTAAACGAAAATTTTACTCTACAGATCATAAAGTATCCACAGTTTTCGTGATGCCAGTTATTTTTGCGACCTTCTGTATAAAACAATGCAGTGTAATATAATTGCAAAGCAGTAGACATAAAAAATACCGTAATAGTCTAGTATTTAAGTTGCTTATAGTCTTAGATAAATTCGAAACGGGACGAAATTAAATTCATCATCATAAGCATGAGTAGTTTTTGAATAAAGAACTACTTTCGTCAAATATTGTCTTTTACAACCTTTGGTAAAACAATGTACAAAATAAAATCATGTAATATTCAACACAATTAGATTTAAATCATGTAAGATAATTTTAATTTATTTGAATGTTAGTTTTAAATAAGAATTCTAATTTACGATTGTAACTGTACATAATTTTAAGTGTTTATTATCGAAAAACGTTTTCTAATTTGTCTGGCGACTAAACATTTGCTTGTCAATTCAAGTTGATTATGTATGAACTATACTGGAACCATTGGATTTTGACTTGCCGACCGTCGCGAAGTTATTGCAAAGATTAATTAAAAAACGGCATCGTGTCCGTTCAAAAATGAATCAGTAATAAGTCTCATAAGAGACGTCTGGACATTTCGATGATCCATATTTAGTTAACCAGTAATTAATAAAAGAGGCGTCGAGTCGCTCGATGACCCCAATAATAACTCATATTAATCAAAAATAAAGATATCAATGAAGCCGAGCTTGTAGAACGTCATGGAATGACAATTATAAATTAGAGCTGTTTTAAAAACTTTAAACCGGGCGATAGAAAATTAACAATTAACAACCAAAAAGAGACCTTCGTAAATAGCATTTTGACCTGAACTTCGGACATTTTTAGCAAGTCATCAGTTTCATACAGATCCTTTTGTTAGTTTAAAAACGACGAATTGTATTAAATAAGTGTCATACTGAACCTGTATAAGTACATATTAGACAAATTCTTCGGACGCCGGTCCTCCAGATTTGATCTTTGGTGCGCTATGCCTTGTGTCACCAAACTCGTTTCACGCTTGCGTATATGTACTCATTAATTGTAAATAATATTAAACTAATTATTAATATCCAGAGACCGATTAAGATTAGTTGTTGAGACCCTGGACGCAGAAGAAAATATTGGGCCTCTTAAATTTATAACAAAGTGTAAGTTGGACTTTTGCGGGGCCCTTCAGAAGTTGACGGCTGCAGTTGCTACCTGCTAAATTAGGTTCGCACCATGATCAAATATTAATACCACATACAGGGTAAGCTCAGTTTATACATACTTCTCTTATGCAGTTTATAACATATATTAATGTTTATGTTAATTTGGGGTATTTATACGCTTACTACTGATCTTGGTATGAAGCCTGTAGACATGGCGGCTCTCCTTGATAGTGTTAGTAATTAGCTTAATTTGATATCATGTGTAAGTAGAACTAAATACATATAAGAAGAAATTCGACTTGTGTCGTAAAGCGAGCTTGGTGATGCACCAGAGATCAAACCTGGACAACCGGTGTCTGAATCCCGATTAAATGAATTTTTCTAATATGTGCTTATAACATTTTCAAAAATATTAATAATTAATATTTGTAATTTGAAAACATAGTAATTAGGAACCTATTTAAATCTACGTCTAAAACTGTGTGATAATATAATATTTAATAAATCAAAAATAATCGGAGTTAATATTATTCACTAAATTAAAAATACAAACAGCAATTAATTTTAATATTCCCTAGATCAAAACGGAAAGCATTAAATGCCGTTCTTCTAGAATCTTGCCCGTGCCGACTTAAGTTATGCGAAAACCTGCTTGAACTAATAGAAAATACAATTTATTATAATTTATCCTTCTCAGCAATTTAAAGGCGATGCAAATTTGATTCATTCAGTGACATACCGAATAAATTGACGTAATCAAAGAGGGATTACAAATTTGATTTATACCGAGCAGTACTAAAGGTTATAAATTAAAGTTAAGCAATTTAAAGTAACACATACAAGCAAAACATGTTCTCTTGTTCCACCATTTAAATATTTTTATTCGCAGTGTTCATACAATTCTTACAAATTGTGTGACTGACGGTGCTTACAGCTTCTTTCCAAATATTAAACGCATTTTGACTTCTACTGCGATGTCGGAATACATCATTATTTTTTTCAAAATTTCCTAGATATGCGTATGGGATTAAAAATACCGGAGGAAATTTTAGCACATTTCTGTAAGCGTATCCATAATATATGGTTTTGGGGGCGCATTTCTATTAAACAATTAATTTGAAGTAATTGTTCTCTTAATAGCTTTATTCCATGAAATGCTAAGGATTTTATTGGTAAGTGTCGAATGATTCTAACATTGTCCGGTTCCTTTAGACATATGAATAATTTCTCTTCAAATTTTTTAGAAATATTTCTTGGTTCATGTCTCCATGCTAATCGGAATCTTTTATATTCGATGAAAATATTACGGAAAAACTGTTAATGAGACACATTCAAATATTGTAGCAAAAGGCAACCTTTTTACATCTGTTCTACTTTGACGCTTTTGGCACTTTTATCTTACCAAGATCTACTTAGACAACCATTTTCAAAAATCCAGTTCTAAATACAATAGCAGAGCAGCAAATCTAACATTTTTTGCATATTTTCGAAAAAATTCAATTCACCGCAAAGCTAGGACGGTAGTTCCATTAATTACCTTGCTAGATAGTCTTTTTTCCGTATTAATCAATATCTTTGTGTCTTTCCTAACATTGATAGACTGCCATACTTCTTTCTTGTAAAATTATTATAAGGCTTTTTCTAAAAATATAAGTTCCTATTACAGATATGCTTAAGTAAAATACGCATTGCTTGTTGTCAAAGTCATCCACGTCATAAAAAAAATTCCCTAGAATTCTTCGGCTTTAGCTCAGTCAGTTAGTCGCAACTAATAGTGGAATGATTTAGGTTCAAATCATTTGCAACCCTCTTTAAGAGCTCAAGCTTAGAAGGTTCAAGTAACTCCATTCATCTAAAGATATCGAGAGTTCACTATTGATGCGTTCCTTTTCAAAATAATCTATTAAAGATGAAACACATTTCTTCACACTGCATGCTGTCCATGCACTGTTGTGACGTCATAACTATGGTCGAGCTTCGAGTCTAAGATAAAGCTGCGAAACATCATTTAAAACGATTATGTATCAAAAACACTCTTTTACTATAAAATCAATATGCTACTAAATTATTGGCATATGATTAGGGTAAATAAATGTTTCTAAAAGTTGTTTTAGATAGATATTGAACGGCAATTAATTCTTAATTATTATACACAAGCGACCAAGTTTTTAAAACTCGGCAATGAACTAAATAAAGAAATATCTGGACTTCTCAAAGATAATAAAACGTAACGCATGTTTACTATTAAATTATCGTGGTGCTGACTGTTACATCCTTCACTTGTAAGGAAGCAACCAGAGCCGAATGATAATATAGGTACTACATCAAACGTCAATATAAATTAAATTTTTAGTAAATATAGGCAGTACAATTATATTCCTAACGTATGTATTTTCTGAAATAATTATTTTTTGAAAGTAGCATGAAAAATGATTAGAAATTTTAGAAAATATAAGTATTTCATTAAATCTAATTAATAACTTTCCAGAATTTAAATTAAAAATTTTAGAAAAGTCAAACAAAACTACGTTTTCAAATAATTTGCACGTAAAAATTTTCGAAAAACTTGTTCATATTTAGAAACTCACTGAAAATTCTTTTGATAACAAACCGTTTATTATTATTATCATTGTGTATTAAAGAAGATGTCTCGTAAATGTTATTCCGAAAATAATGAAAATAATGGTCTCTCTTGTATAAATGAACTAAGAAAATTATAGAAGCAACGGAATGCCGACAATGGTCTTCTTTGCATAAAATTTTTAATTTTTTTAATACCTACAATTTTAATTATTACCACTTAAATGCTTTATTTTTAAGCTATTCTGTACATTAAATTAAAGGAATATAAAGTATAACGTTAAGTCAATATAACATTGGAATACATTTGAATTATGTATTGTTCGACCACAGTTGTGACGTCACAATGTCAACACTCCAACTTGCATTAATGTTCAGCTTCATTCCATGCCATGTTGCGCAATCTAACAAACTATAAATGACTGAAAAATAATTAATTAAGTAGAAGTCTAAACTAAATAATGCATTATAAGGAATACAGGAATAAATACATAAATGTCAAATTGCATGCACGCTAAAGTTAGCTGATTGCATATAGCTTAAGGGAATATTTAGTAACAAATGCAACCCAACATACAATTACTAAATATTTATAATTATTAGCAGTTTGAAATACAATTTAAAAAAAAGGAAACCTTGAGGCGTCATAATAGATGGAGTCTTTAAGGAAAGTTCTTAAGTAGACTCCCAAATTAACTGCCTGAAGGTAATTTTGAAAGCAATGTTTTAAAAGTCTTTAAAACGTTTTTTCCAATATTTTTTAAGATAATTAATTTTAAAGTCTAATTAAAATTTGTTCTTAGATATTCCACATCCCTAAGGTTTACGTTTTTTAAATTGCATTTCAAACTGCTAATAACGAACATTTAATGTTGTATGTTGGGTTGCATACCGAAATCAATTTTACTAGGTTGATCATATTTTAAAAAAGTATACTTTATTAATGAGTTACCTTTGAAAATTATAAATAAATCAGTGAAGTTATACTTTTTGCGCAACTTTTGTCGTTTAATTGATAAAAATAATACAATAAATTGAGTTAATTAGGTATGATATTAAAAAGTTTCTGGGATGACGTGTACCTCTTGTTTCACTGCCTTGCCTATATAAATAAATAGCATGGACAATTTTTGAAAACATTGCACTTTATTATTTGTGACTAACATAAAAATACCACATTGATTAAATTTTTTAATTACCGCTCAGTATGATGTATGTACGTATGTTGTTGTCACACCTCGTCCAACAACCTGTCATCTGTATTTTTAATGGCTCTGAATCGTCTAATCAATAAGTCTGGCCAGGTTTTATAAAGTGTAGTATGTAATAAGAAAAGGAATATTTTGCTGAACTTTTCGTAAATTCTTTTGTTGTGTGATTTATTGTGTAATAATAAATTCAGTTTTTATTATGCATTCGAGATGCATCGATTGCATTATTGGACTGGAGAATTTTGCGACGAACAGATTTAAAATTCTACGTAAGTTTCTCAATATGTATACGAACTTAATAAACGCTTCGTATAAATGTATTTATTCAATTACTGTCTCTAAATTCGCAATTTATTGCTATTGGCGTGAAACTATCAAGGGAAGGATAAATCAGTTATAATACAGTACCGACCAACCTAACTTTTAAAATAGCCAAAATCATATTAAATATAGTTATAGAATATTTGAATACGAGGTGCAACCAAAATATTCCCAAAATTTATATGTTCCACGCGAACTGGAGTAGTAAAGGCTACAGGCACTAGGGTGGCTATGAACATGTCATTATAAATTAGTGTGTCGCATGGTGCCGTGTTCCTTGTAAGTTACATTATTCTTTTTGCACAAACAATTTTGTGTTGCGATTTGTACTTAGCAAAAAAACTTACATTAAGTTTTGCTACAACTTTTATTAAAGTGGAACTGAGACTCATATCCTTTGCTGACGAAGCCTAAGGTAAATCACAAAGTTATGACCGGTACAGCCGCTTCAAGAACCCAAGGACATTAGTGGATGACGGTAGACATTCAATGTCGACAAACAGTTCTCGACGTTTGCCTGATTATGAGCGAATTTTATCGGACAATTTAAACAAGAGACGAATCGCAGCAAAATCTGAACCCAAAGCTCTTCAGTGAAGACCAAAGCAGCACCGTGTTAAAATGTGTTAAGCTGATCTCTCCCCTTGCGACATTTTCCTTTTCCCAAGGAATTGAAACTGAAACGACGCAGATTTGACAGAGTGTAAGATAAATCGAATCGCAAGCCATGCTAAACGCGCTTTTGGAAAGCGACTTTCAGCAGTTGCAGTAACCTTGGAACCCTTGCATATGTGTCAAAGCAAACTGCTTTGAAGAGAACGTTCTTTCTTTGTTTTTATAAAAAAATTCCGACTAGTACTTTTCAAGTTTTTTTTAAGAATTATAAAACTTGTTATCCACTGAGCAAAAAACGTGTTCCCTATTTCTTGAAAAATTGCAAAGTAAAATATATAATTTTTTATCTTGGACATCTTTACATATTGTGCACTGGATCCCAATATTTATAAAAAAATTCGTTATTTGTTCAGCGGGCCTAGCAGTCTGGTTTCATTTTAGTGTTATCAACTTTGGGAATTATCATATTTGATCTCATTCTCCTTCTCAACGACTTTAGCTCTGCAGCT
>JAHWXV010329473.1:0-12911 GCA_024586415.1 Phrixothrix hirtus
AAGGGACCCGATTTGAGTCAAGAGAAGACATCGTGCGGAATGCGACGGACCGGCTGAACACCATTCCAACAACTGCGTTCCAGGTGTGTTTCCAAAACTGATGGAAGAGCTGGGAGAAGTGTGTGCATCACCAAGGCGACTACTTTGAAGGGGATTCAAGTTTCGGATCTCCAAATCAATAAATACATGTATGCCGACCAAAGGTTCGATACTTTTGAACACACCTCGTATATAAACACGAACTTGAAGAAAATCGGCCTCTTAGTCTCAGTATTCCGCTAGCTATGTCACGCTCACTTCGGTGCGTACCACCACGTCCGACGTCGTGCAACTGTTAGTCAGTGCCGTTTACCAGTGCTAAGTGCGCGAGTATTAGTGTGCCCATGTAAGTACCTTCACTTATCACCTCCAGCTTACTCGAACAATTTAGGCCATCAGGTCAAGCAACGCTACGCATATTTAAATTGCATTTCTTTACCATTAATTTTGTTACTGACTATTTGTTATTTGGCTTTATTAAATAATTATAAAATTTACGTTTTCAAATACGCTTCGTTTTATTTTTTTTATAACTTTACTTTATTGGTGCCTACATACAAATTCCAGTTAGTTATATGTGCACCGCCGTCGAGACGCTTTTCAGGTATCAAATACTAAGTGTTATAAAATACGAGCAGTGGCTTGCATGTGTGCTTACGCGCTCCTTTACCTAGGTATTGTGACTACAGCGTCCAGGAGGCCTACTACAAAAAGTAAGCCCTGGAAGTTGGTCGTCCACCTTAGCCGTCAATTTCAGCTGGGGAAGGCGCACTTCGTCCCGGCGCCCACCGTCACCGAGGTGCCATCCATCGCCGAAGTCCCGGCGCCATTCATCAACGACGTCACGACGTCGTTAGCCGTCGCGACGCCGTTAGCTGTCGCGACACCTGGCGTTGTTTTGCCCTAACTGCTACCAAGGACGTCCGCAGCCACTACCAAGCCACCTACACTAATAAAAACACTAAATTGAGTTTTATTTGCTTTATCGCCACTGCTCTTTGTGTCGAACAATTGAATTTAACTAAGCTTGTATATATTTGTACATAGAAAGAACAATTTCCAGACAGTAACATTTCATTTTAATTATTTTATTTTATTTTCATTTCTATTTTTTTACCTTTATTGACTTTTGTGCTCCAAGCAAGTGCCACGTGTGCTGTTCGCGAACGCGAGTGCCGCGCCGCGTTATCGGTTGTGCCGTCCGCGTAACATTGAATTTTTATTTTGTTAATTTTCGGTTTTTAATAACCGAAAATTTGTAGGATTTCAGGGAGGGCATTAATAATTGCTTCAATACCCTCGGCGAACGTGTACGCGCCTCGAGTCACTTGGAGAACGACGCCAGTCGCCGCGAACACTTTTGATGTATCGAGCTTAAATGGGGCGTGGCCCGCACTTGCAATCGCGTCATGTTGATTTTCGAAGTTTTTGTCACTTTCGTCCGTTACCTTACCGACTTCGCCATCTCCGCGTAACTTACTTCCAGTACCCTTGCACTCGCAGAAGCACTGAAAACTGCTTTTCTTGCTCGCGCAAATCGCGGGCAGCCTCTACAGCTTGGGGTGTGCTGGAGTTCACAGTTAGCACACCTGGCGAGCGTCTTTCTGGAGTTCGCGCACTGTCCAGAGAGGTAGTTTTCGTTGCACTTTACACACCGCGGCTCCGCATAGCAGCTCCGTTGGGCGTGCCGTGATTCTGGCATCGGTGGCATTGGTTCATGCCTCTTGGACGCCTAGGTGACTCGCAGGTGCAGCACCGTCCGTAGTTGAAAGATGGCCTTGCCCTCCGCTGTGTTTTTAGCTCAACGAAGTTGAGTGGCATTGGAGCCTTATCTCTCCTTCGGCGCATACTGCGTACGGAGGTTATGGGAAGATCTTGCTTCAGGAGAATCTCCAGGATCTCCTGGTCGAAGATGTTTTGTGGTAGTCCCCTCAGGACTACCTTCAGCGCCTTCTGCCTCTGCAGCTCGTGGGTGTGGTAAGGGATCTCGGAATCACGCAGGTATTCTGTGATACCGTCGTGATCCCCTTTGGTCTCCGGCTGTACTGTTATATCCAATGCCACGTTCTTCGCACTGGTGATCTTTATGTTTTTATTCGTGGGATTGTTCACAACGGAGGTCCATCGTTCTTTGCGAGGCATGACGATGGGCGTGGCTTTCTTAGAGGTCTTGGCAGGGATCTGGGTGGGCTCTTCCATGGAAGGTAGCTCCTCCAGCTCAGTGGTCTCTTCCGCTACCGCCGCTTCTTCAGTTGGCTGATGCATTTCGTAGCGGTTGATTTCGGGAGATAGTGCTGCCTGCTTAGGTACTGGGCATTCAATTGCTTTTTGGGTTTGCGCTTCCTCCTCTTCTTGCCTCCAGCTTTCTGGTAGCCTTTAGCGCCGATGTCGGAGGAAGCTGGCATGGTAGCGGCTCGGTGTTGTTGCTCGCCGTCCGAAGGGTAGTATGCGGTAGGGGTAGGTGCGAGTATGCGCTGCGCGGCTTGCGCAACCTCCTCGGTGGAAGTGTAGCTTCCTCGTACGAATTTTGCTGTCGCACAGCTGGACCTTGCAAGTTCTAGTCGCCCTGCGAAGGAGGCTCTGCCGTCTACCGGATACTGTGGTATAAGGCGTTCCGCTTCGTCAAAGTTACGATCTTTGATGGCGTTCTGGATTTTGAATGCGAGGTCGAGGGCCATGAGGTCGTTTGTAACCATCTTTGTTGGAGTAGGCACACTAGTAGTCGCAGAGGTGTTTGTACTGCACCCGACCCACCCCTACAATATGTAGAAGGGACCTAAGGTACAGCACAAGAGTAAAAGTAAGGAGCTAGCAAATCACAACCAACTCGTCGGAAGTCTAGCGAGCACTCTAAACTCAACTGACTTATGGATCTCTAAATTTCAATTGTTTAAGCAAAAGTCAATCATGGACCTGCGATCCGACTTCAGCATCTTTTCTTTGAGCTGCTGTACAATTTGTTGTCGCTTGCGAATACGCTATTCTCCGCTGGTGCGAATTTGTTACAAAAGCACGAACTACTCGATTCTTTGGAAAACAAATTCGCTTATTTTTAGTTGTATTATGTATATATAGACTTGAAATTTTAGTAACGGCAACTATTTATTAAGCATAGACATGTTTCTAAGTTTTGTCTTTCGATGCATTCATCAACGCCGTGTAAAACCCAGTTGTAGAATGCAATTGGCAGCGTTTCTTCTGTTGATAGTGCGAATTGACAGGTTTACTGTCTGAATATCTCCGGATCGGTTCTAAAACGAATTCCATCAAATTCATCTTATGAATCAAGTCAAAGTCGTAGTAGCTTAAGCCAGGGAGTACGGTGGATGGTACGGCGCTGCCCAGCACTACTGATGGAACAAATTAGTCACAGCTTATGTTCGAACGTTAACATAACGAGTGGGTTCTACAGAAAAAATCTGTTTTTCCTCAAAGCTGGTCGTAAATTGCATTCCAAAATTGAGCAGTAATACTTTGTAATGGCGGTGTCACCAGCCTATACGAGAATCACCATAACTTTCACGTTGCTGAGATTCTGACGAACTTTTGCACTTCATGACTGCCCGCAACCACGCCACTTGTTCGATTACCGTATAAGTTTTGCCTCGTACGATTAGCCCCAAGCTTCTACTTCGCGCTCTAAGTGGACGCGAGTAGCATTGTATCGTTGCCATTTTTGCATTTCAGTTAAAGCACTCGGCACTCATGTTAATGCAATTTTTCGCATTCCCTCAAATTTTTATGCGCAACACATGCGTTAATTCTGATTCTAGGGCTAAGACGGAGTCGCTCCGTTTCCAATAACGCGGAAACAGCGTCAGTTATACTAGGACGACCTAGTTAAGGTATGAGGACACATTTGGCGTCCCTTGTTGAAGGCTTTTAGCCATCTTGCTACAGGTTTGTAATGAAAATTCCCCGCAAGCCTCTTAGAGTGCTGTACGATCTCTTGTGACGTCTCTTCGGTCATTATTTATTATATTTTGAGTTGTGACAATAAATTGTAGTATCGAATCGACTATTTTTATTCGACCAACCAGGCGGCTTTTACTCATGTGGAGATGTGTTCTTAGTTCTGATTCAATTGTTCGAGGCTTCATCTGTGCTTTGAAGTTGTAATATGTAGGCCTTCGCCCCTAATTGTGCTTGTCTATTATTTGGTTACTCTATTTAATTTACAGTTAGTTCTATCTACATCCCTTTGCGAGTTTTATGGTTAATATAAACACAATAAGGATTTATACATTCTTTACAGTCTATCGACTTCTAATTCTATGCTAATCTATATTTACAATTTTACCATGAAATGCATCTCTGTGCATTCTGTGATGTGTGTAATGTTGGCATGATGCAATTATTGTATTATTGTAGCATTTTGTGTCGTGTATTGTTATTGCAGAGAATTAAGATTGATTTCGGATCTCTCGGGAGGTAAATCAAATTTTATTAATAAAGGTGCGATCTATACAGGATATTTATTTTAGCATTCAGATTATAAAGGTAGTTAAAAAACGTCTGCAAACCCTTGATGGACTGTTTCGTGGGATTCGGTTGTATATAAAAAGTAATGAAAAACGTACGTTTGCTAATATATACGAGGCTCGTTCAGAAAGTAAAGAACGTTTTGCTATAACTAAAAAAAACAAACGATACCATCACAAAACTTTATTTACAACATCACAGCATCTTAATCTATTTTTCGATGTAATCGCCGTAGCTGTCAAGGCACTTGTTGTATCGTGTAACCAGTTTTTCGCTAACGATGTTGTATCCTTCAACCGCGAAAGATCGGAGCCATGATATTACTGCTTCCTTGAAGCATTCGTTGTTATCAAACTGTTTTCCGCCTAAAAACTCTTTCAATTTCGGAAACAAATAGAAATCACTTGGTGCCAGGTCAGGGCTATAACGAAGATTCCCGAAGATTTACCCCCTAAATCTTTGAAGTTCTTCCAGTGTTTGTGCACTGGTGTTAGGTCGAGCATTGTCGTGGATCAAAACTATCTTTGACGACAACATTCAGCGCCTTTTGTTTTGAATGGCGGGATGAAGGCGTTTCAGATTTTCAATGCAGGCCACTGAGTTTACTGTTTCGCTTCACATTTGGAGGGATTTTCTATTGCCATAGCCATTTTGAATGATCATAAAATACACAAGTGTGGCCTCACCGCAACGAAACTCTGCTCACATTGAGGCGGGGACCTGAGCTGCCTGGCGCACATTCAATCGGGGCGATGGGGGATCGGCGCCGCGTGTGATGCGCAAACGTTCTTTACTTTCTGGACTACTACTTGTAATTCAAGCCGGCGAAAAACGTCCTGAAGACATGTTACGATTGGTAGAAAATAAGCAGCAGATTCCCGTATAGCTATTGAAATATGTCCCTAGAGATATAATGGGTCTAGTAGGTCCTCGTTACCACCGTCAGTTCGAAAAACGTCTGAAACCATGGTGAACACGAATGTCTCGAACTATTATAGAGGTAATCGTTTATGGAATGTTAAATCGGAGAATATGTGTAGAGGTACGTTAAGATAACCATAAAAGTTCTGCTTTTACTAGTGTCTTTTCGGTCTTCCATTAGATATGTTATGTTGATTAGATTTTTATCAGTCTTGTGTATTTTCTGTTATTTAATGCCATCTCTTAAAAACTAGTATTTTTCCTAAAATTACTTTACAGATTCCTCTATCTGTACTTTGCCTTAAATATTACACTGCATTATTTATTGCCATATGTCTCCACCTAGCCTAAATTCATAATTTCTTATCTTAAATATCTTATTTCACTTATTACTAAATTTTTACTGATTCCTATTTGATTGAAATATTAGATTGCATTTTCTACTACTAGATGCCCTATACTCATCTCAAATTTTACCTAATCCTTAGTGTTTATGTATTTTGTTCTTCCAGGTGTTTGAACTTTTTATTTACTTATAAATTTTAAGTATTCTTTCAGTGTTCTTTATTCTGAACTTTATTTTAAATATATTTATAATTCATTTCATACGAGGGAATTTTTGTGTACATTCACTAGGAATTTTTTGGGAATTCCCGAGGAAATCTTAGGAATTCCCAAGAATTCTCGGGAATTTCTCTAGAAATTCTTGTGTACAGTTAAATATGGAAGTGTTAACCCCTCGATTTCATAGAATAATTTAATTTATAGTACTTCGTTAATTACTTATTTGTTATTTAATAACCATTAAAATAATATTTTATATTTTATTTAATTTATGATGTAGAATGTTGTTTCCTTTCTTTTATTTGCACTATTGAAATATATTTTTCATAACGTTTCTTGAGTTATTAGTCCATGCTTGATTACCTGTATCGATTAATTTTGATATAAACATTTGAGTTCGATCAGGTCATTAATTTATAATTCAGACAGTGCAGTATGGGATGGCGTATTACCGTGATGAAGAATCCAATTATCAGCAATGTTTACACGCACACGGAGAACTCGTTTTCGAAATCTTTCTACAATTTCTTTGTAGAAATATTGGTTAATTGTTTGGTCAGAAGGCACCCACTCTTTATGAACAATGCCCTTGGATTTTGACATGCGAGTTTTTTTGGCCTGGGTGATCTTTTTGAACACCATTGTGAACTTTGACGTTTTGTTTCTGGATCGTCCTGGTAAAACCAAGTGATAAAACGGCTCAATAAATCTGGATTGATTTCCACTCGCTCTAGCAAATCGACTGCCACATTTTTCCGTGTTTCTCGCTGCTGGTCTGTGAGATTTTTGGGGCCCATCTTTGCACAAATTTTTCTCATACCCAGATTTTGAGTTAGTATTTGACGAATAGTTTGACGATTGATGTTGAGTTCTTGTGCCATCATTTTAACGGATAATCTTCGATCACGTCGTACGATTTCACGCACCCTGTCCATGTTGACATCAGTCCGTGAGGTTGATGGTCGTCCACTGCGGTTTTCATCTTCAACATTCGTTTTCCATTCACAAAACATTTTGTCAACCAAAAACTTGAGCTCTTGACATAACCTCATTTCCAAAAGCCTTGTGAAGCTTACCGTAAGTTGTCGTCGCATTCTCACCCAATTTAACACAAAAATAAATGGCATACCGTTGCGCAATATTTCGCGATTCTATTTCTGTAATGAGAGACAAAAACACGTATTCCCTTATTAAAGCACAATTCATGACTGAGCGGCCGTATTAATGTGCCGCTTGGACTAGAAGTCGCTTAGAGATCAAGGTCAAAGATGGAGCGCCTGCGCAATCTGCAGGGTTGCCACATCTTGCAAAAAAATCAGTCTCGTTACTTAATTGTCGTACCTCGTATAATTCATGCGATTTTGGAAGTCATGAAATTGAGCAAAAGTAATAAAAGTAAATATTAGATTTAAATATTTCATTACGTGGTCATTTACTTGGCTCACTCAATTTCTTTTGCTTACGTTAAGACGTGTACCTCCGTGGGTTAATGAATAAAGATAAGGTCGGTGTATAGATTTTTAAATGTTTATTAAAACTAAAGACTATTACCTCAAACATCAATATAAACATATACATAAGATGTATGTTAAACTATTTTAATACTGAATATTAATTTATTTTTCCAAATGATTATCTAATTAGTCTAGTACGTGTAACCAATGACAATCATCCATGGTTGTAAAATGTGTTACATCCATTACAATACTGACCTAGCTAGACCGCAATTTCATAACATTTAGAGCAACAAATTTCACGCAGTAATATGTTCGGCAAATTTTACTAGGACGCTATTAACCTTACAAATAACACATGTTAGTCTTTTAGTACAAGCGTTAAGGTGATTATTTTCTCTTTTAACTGTAAAATTCATATGTTTTTACACATTTAAATAAACATTATTTAGCATTGCTACAACCCCAAACACCGTTGGTAACTAAAATAGACAGCGTATGGGTCGAGCCATACGCGTTTACTCCGCTGTTCGCATCAATTTTAGATGGGTACACGACAAACAAGTGGACTGACTTAGTATTAGTCTACGGCCTACTTGCGCGTTTACAAAACAGGGACTGAGCTAGTATGCGTGAAATTTGGCGTTTGGGTCGCGCACTAAACACTTTAAACGTAGTCGTTCATTTTAACGATATAAAAACAATTTAAGATTTTGAAATTTAATTTAAATGCGAATATTTTAAATAAATTTCATTTCAATTTATGTACATAAATTGAGAAATAAAATGTTCGAGTTACGATACAAGAATTCTAAAATTTATGTTCAATACGCGATTTCAACGGACTTTTTGATAAAGTATCAATCAACCACTTAGTGTGAAATACAATTGTTTTACCAGGAACTGATGTTGGCTGGGTTACTCTCGGTTGGATTCTGGAGTATTCGCTTCAATCTTCAATGCAGCACGATTCACTTTATTTAGCACTATTGTCTTTTCATTCACAATTTTTGTTTATTAATTTGATTTGATAATATTTGTACTTGGGCTGTATTCTTAGTTTTAAACACTTTGCTAAATGGTAGACCAAGCGAGTTCGTATTCTCTTTAGGAGTATAAACCAAATTAAAACACCTCTGAATACTGCACTAATTCAAAAACACAATCACTACTTGAGATAATTGAAACTAGCGCCTAGCTATTAGGGCTTAAAAACTCAGTTTTCGTTATTATAAGAGCTTGTAAAATTTTTTTAGTTGTTATGGTAACCCAACTTGTCTTTGGAATCCAGTCAATTTGTTATTTAAAATTAAGCATGTCGCGACTCGTCTATTTTCGTGACGAATTCATGATCGCAACCTTGGCTTGTTTATATGACAAATCTTAATCTTTAAAATTAAGATATAGCTAACGGTCGGATTAAAACATTTCCGTAAGCTAAAATCCTTTGTACTCAGTTTCTTTTTAATTCAAACTGCCAGTTTCGCGAAGCATTTCAGTTGAAAAAACATATTTACGCTACTTATCATAAAAGGTATGCAAATAAAAAGAAGTAATTACATACTGAAATTGTTAAGCAAGAAGGTAAAATAATAAATTGACATTTATTTGTGTTTAAATAATGTTTCCACAGCAGAGCCCTCGAGTTCGAAGACAAATTTTAAACAGCTCCGCTCCGGAACCATGAGTGCAATGGTGAAATTCTACGTTACACTAAATATTTGTATATTTTAACTGTTGTTAATATACAAATTTTAAATGTTTACATTTTATTTGGAACAAATTACGATACAACCAACCGTTTGGTGAATACTTACGCGTAGCCATTACAGTGAATTTGATTAGTAACTCTCGATTTTTATGTATGTAAACAATATTATAGTAATCAATATATTTCCTTGTTTGTTTCTTAGATCTCTGATTTATAAATTGTGTAGTTGGTACACGTCCAGGCGCATATTAAAACAGCGTGCTAGGATATGACAGCGTAGCAAAAGCTAAAGGTGAGAACATTTCTTTTAAACAAATTATTAATAATAAATGCGATGCGCGCCCGGCCTTCTGTTTAATTTTCAAAATGCCAGGGTCCTACACAGAAAAACAATATATGTAAGATTAAACTGCAAGGCATACATTTGCCAGATTAATTCTAAAATCTCGACTGTCAGCGAATATTGCAGGTAAGTACCTGTCTACAAACTTCGACGCACCGTTAATGATTATTTTGTATTTGGACTTTTAAGATTAATCATTTGTCACATTCAACGTCAAAAGAACCTCGCTCCTGCTGCGATTGAGTTGTCCGAGCTCAGCTGTTACATTTTATGAAAAAATTAAGAAATATACCGTGTTTTTATTGCGTTAAACATTTAGCAACTGTACTGAAAAGTGCAGCCAATAAGTAATATGTCATTACAAAACTTCGAAGATCGTTCACACGGACATTTAACACATTATCATTTATCATAATCCATATTCAAAGAATTTTCTATCGGCACCGGGCACAAATACGGCCTATTCCAAAAATATGTATCTATGTCCAAGAAATGTTATTTTGTCAGCCACAGATTAATCACGAGAAGACTGAAAAGCTCTTTCAATTTTAAGATTAAGAGATTAGCGAAAATTTAAAGTTCAGAGTGTGATTTTTAATAAGTAGGTAAGTATCTAAGGACATGTCAACAAAAAAAATTAACAAACAGAATTTAGAGATCAACAAAGCAAAAGTAGAATGAAGGTCAAAAGATTGAGTAACTGATAACACGATTTTATAGTATTTTATGCAGGAAGGATATAAAACAAAACGAATTCCTTAAAACTGCTGTTTCTTTTAGAATTATCTTTTCCTAACCCCTTTTTTCAAGAAAATATGCAACACAATTAGTTTCAGATTATAAACATTTTCGACGAAGAGAAATTTGCAATTCTAATTGAAATTATTTATAGTGTATTCGAAAAAACATGACTTTCGTACTTCGAAATTTTCTAGGTATTTCAGTGATATTTATGGAAAAGTGTAAAATAAAAAATACCAAATCTTTGTAAATTAATCAGCATCTAATATTAGTGAAGCATTTTTACTGAAGGTTTCAGGAATAACAAGAATTTTATAACTGTATTATTTAGGTTAGATTTGTGACATTTCTACAATTGTATATCTCAAACTTCTAAGGTTGCCATTGATTTAAATTATTGTTATTAATTAATTTGTGTACAAAATTATAAAATATGGATAACACAAGTACCTACTACTTCTACGTAAGTTTTTGTATAATAAGAAATCTATTATATAAGTGTTAACGTTTAAGAAATTGCGATAATGTATAAAAGTATTTACCTTTTTAAATGTTCCTTTGTAAAACGTTGTCATTCACAAAGAAGAGAATAAAGCCTTACACTTTTACACAAAACTACATATTTCTAAGAACACACCGGAGTCAAATAAAAATAACATAAAGCCATCATTGAAATAGGTACGAACGTAAATCGATTATTAAAAACGAATAAAATACACATAAAATCGTATTTGACAATTAAACTAACCGTCATTCAATTTTAGTCAAACGCGCAACTGTTTCAATAGCAACCATCTACAATCGCAAACCAGTGATGACTAACTAAATTTAAGAAAGGGAAATCTACAACTCGTCTCCCTCTCTTGGGTAGTCAGTGTTGCCACATAAAATTGTTATACACATTGTATACATTAAATTTTGTCAGAAAGAATTTTTAATTTCCATATGCGTCCTTTAATTGCAAAATTAATAGGAGTCACCGGGTATTTAATACAATACGGTTGCTTTGTTCATTGCACTTACGAATATGTTGGCGATGTCGTTATGGTGAGCCTGTTTGATTTAAACAATTCAACCGGCAAATTTAAAATTTATTGATTTTAGTGTGCTGGACCTTCGATGGAACCGACTATATATTCGAGTGATATTTTATTAACAGAACATTTAACGCCACGATTTAGGAGAATCGGTAGAGGAGATGTTGTTATCGCTAAATCACCAACAAATCCAAAACAATATATTTGTAAAAGAATAACAGGCCTACCAGGTGATAAAATTAGAAGTGGATTTACATCAACAGAAATAGTTCCAAAAGGTCATGTGTGGTTAGAAGGTGATAATAGATCAAATTCGTCGGACTCAAGATTTTATGGCCCAGTACCACAAGGGCTTATTCGAAGTAGAGCAGTTTTTAAAGTGTGGCCTCTTAACAATATGGGCATTTTATATTAATTACCTATCGTATAATTAAACGATAGGTATACACTGCCAAAATATTTTAGTACAAAACCATAACATGTAGTTATCTTTAACTTAACCAGCTAATTTCATCCAACGTTTTAAATAATTATTGTAAAATTTTATTAAATTTATATCCCTTTTTATCTAAAAAATATTAAAGTGAAATTATCATTGTAAAAGTTATTAACTTCATAGGTATAATTGCAAACAATGTGTTGAATCTCACTAAATAACAGTGAAACTTGTGCTAATATCTTGCCTTGTGATAATATTATAAAGCAGCAAATATCAGCTCAATGCAGAAGAATTATTTAAATTCGAACTTAGAATGTAGCATTTTTGTATGAGTGGAAAATTTGTCACACGAACTGCAGGCAAGTAAAATGGTTTTAGAATTATAAATTTTAAACAATTTGAATTCAGAAAATGAAAGTCTGTAAACAGCTGTGATCATTCTAACTTAAAAGTGAGTTCTTGCATACTATTACAGAATGTAATCATTTTATACGTGAAAATTATAAATGAAAAAACATTTTTAATACAATCGTAGAAATATATATTTTTTTGAATAAACCATGGTTTGTAATTTACGCTGATTTTTAGTTTTAGTTAGAAGTAAACTGACCATTAAGTCGCAAAATGTTTTGAGAAGATTTAGAGAAGTTGTTGACACTACATATTCATTAAAAACATCGGTAGCATTATTATTTTTCAAATACTAGTAAGTTTACAGAAAAAATAATGTTCTATAAATTACATGCTACAATGACCTATATACAAATTGTAACTACTATCAAACAAACGACAACTTTAAATCGCAGTTTCATCTAGAATGTTGGATTCTCATCGTACAATAACAAATGAGCGATTTTAAAGGTAGGTGAAACCAACAAATTAAAATATATTATTTTAAATGCTTATAATTTTGTTATATTTTGAGTTTTAAAACTGTCTTCAAACAAACTATTTTGAGCTAACTTTATACAGGGTGTAACGTAATTAGTGTTCGTCCTTGTAACAGGTGGTAGCAAATCGAAAATAGAGCAGAAAATGTGGTATAACTTTTTTTGCTATCGCCAACCGTTAGCGAGATAATTCAAATTAAAGTTATTGCACTTTGGCAACCTTGCATTCAAATTATTTCTACCGTACTGACCCATTTTCTGTTATGTAAATAATTCCTTGCAACGACAAA
>JAHWXV010329487.1:0-16277 GCA_024586415.1 Phrixothrix hirtus
ATATATATATATATATATATATATATATATATATATATATATATACATTTACTAGCAAATGTATACATTTACTGAATTTATACATTTACTGTAACATAAATCCTAATTTATTTAAATATTTATTTCACAATCCACTAACATCAAATATTTATATTTCTATTTATGAATATTTATATTTATATTTATGTATAACAGTACAAGATTCTTACAAAAGCTAAACTAATAAAATTTAATCTGCGGTTTATATAGAAAAGATAAATTCTAGAACAATATAAAGGTGATTCCTGAATAATGATGTAATAAATTGTAATGCAATAACTCATTGCCGAGGTAATTGAATTGACAGATATCGGTTACTGCAATGAGTCATTTGGGGATTGCATCATCTATTTTATTCTAGGAAAAGGTACTGGATGTTTCTAGAATCTTCTATCAGATTCCCATTGTTTGTAATTTTCGTTACACTGCCCCTCCTTAAGTCTGTTACGTCCCGTAACAGCGACCTTGGATTTTGTACTTGCGATGGTTCTACATTTCTTGGCGAATGTCGGAATCTGCACTCCGATCCATACTTGCAGCCCCATTTCTTGTAAAAATGACAGTTCACAGATTTCGTCGTCGGTGGAGTTCCTTTTGGATTCCAACTACACACTAGGATCTTGATATCAGCGCCTTGAAGCACTATCTCCAACATGTTACGTACCACACGCAAATTAAACTGATCTAGGCCACAACCGACCTTTGGTACAACTAACTTTCTACTGGTGCTGGTGCCAATTTGTTTCCTTAAATACCATAACGCCTTCAACAAGTCTTCATAACGTGACTTTTGATGGGATAATGCTTTCGTCACAAGGTAGTAAATACATCGCATACCTTGGCGGTGATGGTGTAGTAGGTGACATGCCTTTCCAAGTTATGGCTCTTGTTGTATTTCCTCTACACCACCATATCTCTTCTTAAACACAACTGCTATGCCACGGGATATTCGGACTTCTTTAGCGACACAATGGGCCAACGGATACTGCTCTAGTACATCAAACAGATTTCTATACTCCTCAGTGGTAACCCCAAATCTAGCCGTGTGGTGCCCCGAACAGGTTGTCATAAAGTCTGTAAATGATTGTTCGCTATTTTTAACTTCTAATTCTTCCAATTCAAAATGGTTCGCCCTTTGCATACATCCTTTCTGCCTTCCTCCCAGCGTATGGGGCTAATCGACTCATGTCAACCACTTTGGGCTTTCCTCTGGGCAATTTAATAATTCGGTAGATTACATCGTTGATCCGTTTTATCACTGGACACCACTGACCAGAATAGGTTGTTCTAAAGTCAGTAAATAATCGTTCGCTATTTTTGACTCCTAATTCTCCCACTTCAAAATGGTTCGCCTTTTGCACACATTCTTGCTGTTGCTATTCTGCTTTCATCCCAGCGTATGGGGCTAATCGATTCATGTCAACCACTTTGGGCTTTCCTCTGGACAATTTCATAATTCGGTAGATTACATCGTTTTATCACTTTATACGGACCTTCCCAAGATCTTTGCAATTTGGGAGATAGATTCCGTCGTCTCTGAGGTTGGTACAACCAAACTAGGTCATTGGGTTGAAATCCTCCCATTTTGGAATTTACATCGTACTGAACATTCATTCGATTGCTGGCAATCTGGATTTTATTGTGAACTCTCTCATGTATGGAATTTAGTTTATTTCCTAGGCTTTCAGCGCACACATTCCTAGCGGCCACCTCGTCTCCAGGCTTCCTACCGAACTTCAACTCGCACAGTGGTTTTATTTCACTTCAAAACAACACTCCAGCTGGGGCATCTCCTGTTGTTTCATGTACGACTGATGGACATTCCATCACGAATAGATGTAAGTACTGGTCCCAATCTATTTGATGGTCTGAGACAACTTTAACAAATATTTTCCCATTGTTCAATTCATGCGTTCTACCATTCCATCTGACTGTGGGTGAAGAGTAGTTGTTCTGGTCTTGCGTGTTTTCAACAGTTTGCACAGACTTCGGAATAAGTCCGACTCAAAATTTCTTCCTTGGTCTGAGTGTAATTCCAAAGGAATCCCAAAACGGCTAAATAGTTCTTTTACCAAGATCTGGGCCGCTATAACTGCCTCTTGATTAGGTAGAGCGTATGCTTCGGTCCACTTACTAAAATAGTCCATTGCAACCAAGATGTATTGGTTTCCCGCTTCGGTTTCTGGAAATGGTCCAGCTATATCAATGGCTACTCTTTCAAATGTATTACCCACATTATATTGCCGCATCGGTTATGTTATACATTTTCAACACCATTCCTTAACGTCATCCTTGCAGTTCATCCAATAAAATTTTTTACGGATCTATTCCAAAGTTTTCTTTACTCCCATATGTCGTCCTGGTGGACCATTACGCAGCTGTCGTAGAATTTCCTATACTCTGATTTTCAGGACCACCAACTGCATTCGTTTTTTACTTCCATCACAACTTTCTAGGGCTCTTTTCAAAAGGCCGTCCTGAATTTTCAAGGAGTCCCATTGGAATCAATATGCTTTAGCAGTGGGATTAAATGAGGCCACTTCCTCCCATACTGGTCTTTGACCTTCACTCATCCATTTTAATAGCACCTTCAGGGCTAGGCCATTTTCTTGAACTTATTTGACATTATCTGGGTTGCAGTCATCGTCATTTGCAGTAGTACGGTTGACAAGAGAATCTTCAACTTTTGACTTCAACCGAGTACAATGTTTAACTTCAAAATCATACTCTTGTAGCCGTTCAATGTATCGCGCTATTTAGTCCACTGAATTCTTATACTGCAGGAGCCATTTCAATGCTGAGTGATCAGTTCTCAATAAGAAATTTCCTCCAAGGTATGTGTAATAGTGTTCAGCAACCTTTATTATCGCTAGCAATTCTTTGCATGTAGCACAATAGTTCCTCTCAGATTTTGACAACACTTTATCAAAATACCCAATTACTCGCACTTCTCGTCTTGAATTTGCAATAGCACTGCACCGATGCCGACGTGGCTAGCATCAGTATCTAGAAAAGCCTTCTCTCTATTCTAGGATAACTGCGTATAGGTGTTATTATCTATGTTTGTTTAAGAGCTTCAAATGACTCCAGGCCGCTGTTGCTTCATAAATATGGCCAGTCTTCTTCAGTAAGTTTTGTAAGTGGTTTTGCGATGTCTACATATCCACGTACAAATAGACGATAGTAAGTGAATATATCCATGGATCTTGTTAATTCATGTTTACCTTTTGGTTGTGGCCATTCTCGTAAGGATTCAATTTTCTCTGTATCAGCTGCTACACTCTTCTCAGAGACTACATCACCCAAGTATTTCATTTTCTTTTGAAACAATGCACTTTTTCGGACTGTGTTGTAGATGTGCACTTCGTAGTCTTTGAAACACCTCTTCGAGATTTTCAGGTATTCGTCAAAGGTCTTTCCAATAACGATGACATCGTCTAAGTATACAAGGCATGTTTGCCAAGACAGTCCTCTCAGGATCAATTTCATTAGCCTTTCAAACGTTGCTGGTGCATTGCACAAGCCAAAAGGCATCACAGTGAACTTCCAGAGACCAGATACAATAGAGAATGCTGTCTTTTCGCTTTGAGTAAGCTCCATACCGACTTCCCAATATCCACTTTTAAAATCTAAAGTCGAAAAGCATTTGGAGCTAGAGAATGTGTCTAAAGTGTCGTAAATTCTGTGTAGGGGATAGCTATCCTTTTTGGTCACATTATTTGAATGACGGTAATCCACATAGAATCTGGTATTAGTGTCTTTCTTTTTAACGAGTACAACTGGTGATGCCCAAGGACTGCTGGATGCTCTATTATCCCTTCACGGGCCATGTCCTTGACAATTTCTTCAGCTTCCCTATGCTAGGGTAAAGGCAGCTTCCATGGTTTTTAACGTATTGGTTGGGCATCATTGGTGTTTATTTTTCGCATCACAACATTTGTGCTTCCTTTCAAACAGTCCTCCGCGGCAAACTATCGGCATATCGTTGGATCAACTAACTTGCTTTAACATAACCCGTTATTCAAGGATTCAAGTGTGGCATGCAGTTTAGATAAATTCTTTACGGGAAAAACCCTCTCGCTGGCTTTTGTGCAACGAACCACAGATGAGACAGGTGTGCATAATCCTAATTCAGTGTCCTCCATCTGAAGCGAAGAGGTATTTATTCCTAGACCTCAATCAATACTCTTTCAGCCAAAATACCACTACCCATATTTATGTTGCTGGTTTCTAAAATTCCTATACGTTCTATCCGGAGGTCTCCATCTGATTGATCCATAACTATTGTTTCTTTGCTTGGTGGAAATGTTACTTCTTCGGCTAGGATTATTTTTATTGCATGGTCATCTCGTTTATTAATGGGTATCTCTTCATCATCAACTCGTATGACATGATTCTTTAAGTCTAATACAAAGCCACGCTCATACATTAAATCCATACCCACTGTAACAGGTTCCTTAATATAAGCTACTAGCATAATTTCACTATGAGCGGTTGCATGATTTCCTATATCTGTACGTAATCGCATCGGCGAAGGCACAAATCTTCCATTCCCAGCAATGTTCGGTTTCACTATTGTCTTCGTTGCTCCTATGTTTCGCAGCATTTTGCAATTCTTCCCTGCAATTGTTCCATTAATATAACGACTATCGGCTTTATGTTTTAGCGATGCCATTTTGATTGTGACTTCCGGGACATGGCTAGCAGAGATAGATATTCGTCCCTTCACATCGATCCTTTCTAGTTTTCCTGATGCTTTATGTTATCAGCAGGACTGTTTATAACTTGTTGTCAATTTCCCTGAGCATGTCCCCATTTACCGCAATTCCAGCGTTGTGGTTTACGCCCCTTTGCTTTTTGGGTCTTAAGTACTCTCGGTAGCATTTCTTCTAGATTCTCAACGTCATCTTTGACTTCTTCGACTGTACGTACGCAAGCATGGCCCTTCGATACTTGTTTGGTAGCTTCAAATTCCCGTGCCTGAGCCAATGCACTAGCAAGGTCACTCGGACGTGCTAATCTAAGTGCTTGTTGTGTTTCAGAATCCTTAATATCATCGACAAATGTTTGCACCCCAATTTGTTCAAAAAATTTTCTTGGGCCGTTGGGTATGCTAATCTTACTAGCCGCGCAATTTCAGCTTCACATTCCTGGGGGTTCTCTCCATGTTTCTGTACACGATTTCTTAATTGGGCACAGTAGACCTGTTTCAGATGTTTATCTCCATATCACATTTCTAATCGTGATTCAAGGTAATCAAAGTTATTCTGTCTAAAACATCCCCACGTAGAGCCACTATTAAGGCAGCTACTCTTTCTTCAATGGTCCATCCATTTGATGTTGCGGCTGCCATGAATTGATTATTATAATTGGCCCAACACGTCTTCTCATTATACATGGGTGATTTAGCGTGTCTTGTAGTACTTAGTATACCATTTTCCATTACAGGCAAATGCTCAACTTGCTATATATTTGCTTCAGTTGATTGTTCCTGGGGAACTAGTGACACCACCTTCTTGGGCATGCTGACTACTCTATTTGCGGGAAGGAGAATAAACTTTTGATGTAGTTCATCACACTTCTTGGTTACGTCCTCTTATTTTGTTGATATCGCATTGGTAACATCTTCTATTTCTTTTAACCCCAGTTTTAATTTGATTTGGGTTAATTTAAATTCTTCGTTTAATGCATTTTGAATTGGTTTAATTTTATTTTGTAATTTATTTTGATTGGATTCCATTTCCTCGTGTATTTTACTTTGGCTTGCATTAATTGATAACATTTACTCTTTTAATTCGTTTGTAATTTCTTCGTGCAATTTAATTTGATTTGAATTATTTATGGATACCATTCTTCTTTGTAATTTAGTTTGATTGAGTTTCATTTGTTCTTGATTGGAATCCATTGTTTCTCGTAATTTAGTTTGATCGGATTTCATTTCTACTTTCATCTTTTGCAACATTTTCATCAACGCCTCCATATTTTGTTTTACGGCGCTCCTTGTTACTGGCATATAAAAAACAATTAACACTAGCTTTTAATTAAATATAGTCTGTGAGTTCAATTTTTTAAAAAAATCCTACTTGTGACTCTAATGTAACGATACTAGTTAAATGATTTTAGAATGTTTATTTATATTTACTAAGATTACAATTAACTATATACACTAATTTATTTAAATATTTATTTCACAATCGACTAACACCAAACATTTATATTTCTATTTATTGAATAGTTTGATTTTATTGTCCAATCGTAGATTAATTATAGTGGTTTGAATTTGCGAACTAAGTGGACATTAAAAATGAACAGATTGTTTGCTAATTCTAATTATAGCTAAATTATAAGTATAGTCAATAATAACAATTATCCTAGATCACTAGTTTGACAAATCTTATACAATAATCACAGAGGAACTAATATTAATCAAACAACAACTGACCAAATTGTTCGATTCAAAGTTGCTAATATTACTGGGTTAAACAGTGTGTTCAAAAGAATTTTCAAACCATTTAATTACCAATTGGTTTTTTATTCCAACAAAGCAACATAAAGCTTGTTTAACAATTTAGAATATAAAACGCCATTACTAGATAAATCAAATGTGATCTATAAAATGCTTTGCAGTCAATGTCAAAAAGTTTACATAGGGCAAATCCGACAAACTCTCAAAAAACGCATTCAGAACCATCAGTATGATTGTGGGAAATACAATAAAAATAAAACTAATAAAACATTATTAGTACAACATACATTTGGTAGTGGTCATAAGTTTAGTTTTGATGGAGTCTCAATCTTAGATCAAGAATCTAATCTAACAAAACAATTAATTTGTGAAAATACTTTTATTAACTGTACCTAATAAGACAAATAATATCAATATAAAAGCTACAAATAATTTTACTATAATCTATAATAATTTAATACAGAGTATTAATACACATTATGTTTAAATAACAAATTGTGCTGTTTATACAATTGACTTTACTAGTTCTTAGTGATTTTGAATTTTACTAAAAATAACTTTCCTTTGTTTAGTGTTCGTTTTTCGATATTTTTAATTAAATAAACATTGTTGTTGGATTCTTCAGACTGTGTAGTTAATTATTCAGTTAACACTTCATCAAAATTGTGCTTATTATTTATATCAAAAATCACATTCCTACTTAGGTAATCTTGTAACGCACCATCTGTATTTGATGTTTCCCTTAGTTAGAGCTAACTGTTGTTAAATATTAATTTGTTCATTAACTCATACTCTTTTTTATCTAATTTAGTGTTAGACAAATTAAGAAATGACTTATTTTGCTTGTTAATAGCTTGTTACAGCTTAAAATAATGAGCCGGTTGTTTTAATATTTTTCTACAATTTGTGATGATTTAAACTAAATGTAGTTTCAAATTTTAATTAGTTTTCACTCTTGTTTCTCTAATCTAGAGTTAATAAATTAGGAGGTAGTGTCTAATGTTTGTTATGGAACATACACCCACTCATTGTAAAGGTTTATTTCATTAACTAATTCAAATAATTATTTTTAAGGAGACCTCTTTTGACTACAATTTGTAATAGATTTCTTTGTAAAAATACAGTTTCACTTATTAGCTTCAATAAGACTATAATAGAGAGCGCCACAATTCATTTTTATTTTCATATCTTAAAATTTTTTTAAAAATTTCAACATATGTGTAATAATTTGCTAAATATGGCCACCTCTTGACAATTATGTTTTTAGAAATTGCTGAATGTAAGTAATTAAAGTCAAATAAACAATAAATAATAGTGTTAAATTTTTTTAGGTTTGCTTTTTAATAATGTACTAATTAAAATTATCTTATTATAATGAAAATTGAAGAATGCAGAGGGTTGAACTTTTTAAGGTCATATGTACATCCCATTTTTAAAAAAAATTTCATTATTCATTGTTATTTATAAAGTCTGTTCAGGTAATTATAATGTTAATCCGTTATAAGAAAATTAATTTTTACAATATTTTAGTTACTGAGGAAGCCTCAATTGTTTCGAGGCAAAACGTTTAACAATTTCTGTTGTTTTTCAAAATAATAAATGTTATATTACTGAACAATCTGTTCATTTTTAATGTCTGCTTAGTTCGCAAATTTAAACCACTTTAATTTCTATTTACATATGTATATTTATATTTATATGTATGTATATCAGTAATAAACAGTACAAAATTCTAACAACTAAATTAAGACAATTTAATTTGCTGTTTATATATAAAAGATAAATTCTAGAAGAATATTGAATAAGATTCCAGTATATTATTCATAATAATGATGTAATAAATTGTAATGCTATGACTTATTGTTGGTCTAATTGGATAGACAGATTTCAGTTACTACAATGAGTCATTTGGGGATTACATCATCTATTTTATTCTAGAAAAAGGTATTGGATGTTTCTAGAATCTTCCATCAGATTTTTATTGTTTCTAATGTTCGTTACATTAATTAGTTCACGCACTCCGCGAATTTTAAAGTCTTTTTAACTTAATTCTAAATAACACGAAAAACGCGTAAAAACCATATCAGTTTTTTTTTAGATCGCGTATTTTGCGTTACACGGTAATTTTACAGCTCAATTGTATCTTGAGAAACTCCCATCGCTTACTGCTGTAGGACACCCGATAAATAATTAATCAAACGAAATATAATAGATTCCCGTAATTCCCAAAAGGATTCTTCCGAAGTTTACAAAACAGTCACAGTAGTCGTTTTAACGTGGATTGATAAAAGTGTTTATGTTCTTCGCCATCAAAAACATGTAAGATAAAGTAGCTTGGGTGTTTGTCTCCTTGTAATAGAGGAAGCGATTTACCGCATTCTTACGTAAAAATGTGCTTAATTAAATTTTTCGTATTAGCACCTGTGTGATAATTAATATTGCAGCATTGGATTTTCCAAACGTTTTCAATTAAATATGTAAGGACTCTTTCAGTTTTGTAATTCTTTCTGCGAAAACTTAGATAGTCACTTACGATTATAGATAAGTATTAATTTCACTTTAGGGGTGAAGTAATATTTTTCACAATATTCGACGTTCTGTTTAAATGCGACAAAATATAGTGCACTTAAGACAAATTAACAAATGAGTACATAATATCCATAGAAAAGTTTGCAATCAATTTCTGTGTCAACAAAATCAAACAACATTCAATAAATTTACAGTGATATTCTACAAAAAAATTTTAACATAAGCAAATAAACGGACAGTGAATAATTACAGAAATAAAAATGATATCAAATAAAGAAATATTAATAATTGTCAGTCAAATATTACAGTTTTTATAAAAACATTAAAGAAACTTTGCTGATAAACTCATTTGATAGATGCAAGGTTAATATTCTGTAGATAGCCCCCTGTGATTCGTCAGAAAGATAAAGTAATTGACACAATTTGTAATGGTAAAATAGATTATTTCAAAAATAATTGTACTGTAGCGACTTTTGATAATAGTTAATAAGATCGAATTCGAGGAATATTCTTGTATAAGTTATGAAAGTCGGAGTCAGGCGCTGCTAAAGCAGCATTATTAATTCAAAAGAAAATATGATTATAACTATTTTAAGTTTTGTTTGAAATGTTACCGTTTTACTATTTTACAAAGTAATGTCATTACTTTGTCTTACCTATATGAAATATAGTACAGAGAAAGAATTGTATTCGTTCAAAAGTTTCGATGTGGAAATTTTAGTGTAAATATACGTTTTCGGGTTCCCTGGGTTCCAAATTATGTTTTTAGGAATTGATCTGTCTCTCTTTCTCCCCCCCCCCTCACTCCCTCTGTGTGTGTATGTGTGTATGTGCGTGTGTGTGTGTGTGTGTGTGTGTGCGCGCGCGCGCGAGTGTGCTTGTCGGTGAGGGTATGCTTGTGCGTCTGAGTGTGAGTGTGGGTGTGAACAGGATATCTCGAAAACGAAAAGTCTAGCATTAATAAAATTTTATATTTGAATTTATATCTATCCTCTCACGCGACTGCAAAAATTTCACTAAAATCCGATAACTGCAAATGTCACTTTACTCTCGTCATTTTTTGGTTTTTCGCGATTTTCTCGAAATCGACTATTGCGATATTTTTAAAATTTATTTTATTTCTTACATATTTAATTCCTATTCATATAATTAAAGCAATTTCTTAGAAAACTTTCCGTAAAACGAGAAATCGAAAGTACTCTTACTATTGACTGTAAATAAAATAACTATGAAACTGAAAGTCCTAGATAAATGAAAATTGATACTTGCAGTCCTAACTACCTTTGTGTGCTAAATCTAGTATTTGGTTCAAGGCAAATAACCAGAAGTACAATTTTATATCTATTATTTTTAGACGTTTTTCGTGATTTCCTCGAAATCTGCTGTAACGATTTTTTTAAAACTTACTGCATTTGTTAACCATTTAATGATCTTTTATATAATTTAGGCTGTTTCTTAGAAACCTTTCCGTAAATCGACTAACCGGAAGTACCTTCACGTTACTTCTAAATAAAATAACTATGAGACTGAAAGTCATAGCTGAATGAAAATTTATATTTGTGGTCGCAATTACATTTGTATGCCACATCAAGAATTTGGTTACAATCGAATAACTGGAAGGTCCACTTTATTTCGCTTATTTTTAGATATTTTCCGAATTTTTTGCTTTTCACGATTTTCTTCAAATTGGCTATAACAATTTTCTTAAAACTTGGTATATTTCTTAGATATTTCATTGTGTTTTATAAGAACTAAGCAGTTTCTCTAATAAATTTTCGAAAATCAGGTAACCCGAAGTATCTGATATAATAATTGCGAACAACAAATCTCAAAAACTAAACATCATATAAAAATGAAATTTTATATTTGAGTTTTTTATCTTCCGCACATGAGACGTCGAGAATTCGGTTAAAATAGAATGACCGAAAATACCATTTTATTCTTGCTATTTTTAAGTATTTCCAATTTTTTTGATAACAGGTATAACATTGTTTTTAAACTTGCTACTATTGTTATGTCTTTAATTCCCTTTTACGTGTACTTAACGCTTTTTCTAAAATAGTGAATTGAAGTAGGTTATTAGAGAAAATTTCTGGAGTTGAACAGGCTTTTGCGTGTCCAGTAACATCGATGGATGACCGTTACAATTAACATTTTGTAAATAAACTTATATAATAATTTAATCATTTGTGGACACTATTTGCATATCTATATGCGTAAGATAAAGCCGTTTGTTGTCTCACACCAGATGTTCTGTTTTAGTTTAGTAAACAAACAAGACGTAAAGACGTGTATCCCACAGCCGAATTTGTATTGCTTTATGTCAAATAATATTAAATTGTAATCATTCTTGGGATTTAGCTTTAAATGGTAATTATACTAAGAAGTTATTTTCATCAATTTAAGAGCATTTCAATCATTGTCGTTCAAGTATTCCAGTACAATCTAAACATATCTTCAAGCCTTAGTAGCACAATATATTGGTGGGACATATATTTATATATTTATATATGTTGACCCATGATATTAATTTTATTTTTAGCCAGAATTGGTAATATGTAGGCTTTTAGGACGATCGGTATTAAACGGTGTAGCGCTTTCTATGTTATACCAATATTTAAAATATATATTTCTCCTATAATGGTGTACTACTGGGGAGAATAACATTATTATCAAATCAAAAACTTGGAATATTTAAAACAAATTTCAAATATATTGTTTTATTATGATTTTATAGGTAAAAGAATGAATCGTGACATATTTTTATAATTAATTATTTTGATAAATAAAATTGGTTTGGCTTAAAATACTGTATGTAAAAACTTTTGAGAACACTCAATTTGAAAGAACGAAGAAGTATATAAACTGAATAAAACGTGAATAATACGCTAAGGTCTACTTAGTCAGTAACGTTTACAGCAATCTAACTAATGCATATAAATAAAATCTGAATAGCCAATTTACGTCTATGCTATGCATACCAGTTATAGATGTTTCTTGTACTTTGAAACCTTTAGTATAATTTTAAAAAATCGGCATTTAAGTAATATTTTTTATCTGAAAAAGATATGGTATTGTTGTTAGAAATTGCAACAAATAACCCTATAAGAAATATATTATTATATTTCCATGATATTCAATTCTAATAATTTGTTAGGTTGTCGGGCCGTCGCAAATGGTTTGGGATACCGTATTATTTTTAAAGGTCCTACAATGGTGGTAGAAAGTTTTGCCTCGCCCATGATTTTTATGGTTTTTAATCAAAATGTGCCAAATTGATTCAAATTAATCCGGAATTGTGTTGGCAGATTAATAGTTACATATTTAATTATCTATTTAGAAAGCTTGGACATAATTTTCTTGATTAGTTTTTGTAATCGAACTAACTGCCCATTTCTCTTAATAATGAGTTTAAAATTAAGAAATAATGTAACCTATTAAAAACCATTTATGGGAATATTATAGCAGATTTCTACCTTTTATCAGGTATATAAATAAGTCACAATCCTAAATAGAGCATCTAAGTGATTTCTGTTGCTAAGATGTCATCTAAAACGCGTCAGAACAAATTATCAGAAGAAGTGCGGTATGCCATCATCTTTCACCACAAAGAGGGAAGGTCATCCCGTGCAATCGCTACCAAGGTGAAATTTAATGAATCTTCGCTGATAAGGGTAATTAAAAAACATAAGAAAACGGGAAAAATAGAAGATAGTTCTCGTACTGGACGTCCAAGGAAAACTTCTATCAGAGATGACAACATACTGCGAAAGACAACTTCAGAGGCTATCGAGCACGAAAGAAGCCACTGTTATTAGAACATCTAGGACGGATTCGCTTGCGTTGGTGGAAAAATCATTGTGATTGGATCCCAAAACATTGGAAAATGGTACTATTTAGTGAAGAATCCACCTTCACTATAAACATTCAGGAAATTCATACGTCAGGCGATTTCCATCTGAAGAGTTTACACCAAATTGCATTCTTCCTACAATAAAACACCCCACTTCCAACATGATACGGGGGGGCATGTCTGCTAGTGGCATTGGCCGTTTACATGTTGTATCTGGCACGATGAATGCGACAAACTATACATTGAGGTATTAGAAACCAAAATGTTAAGAAGTGGAAAAGATTTGTTTGGTAAAGAGGAGTTCATATTCCAAGACGATAATGCTTCATGCCATAGGGCTAACAGTGTACAGACGTGGTTCGCTGCTAATAAAGTGGTGACCAATTAAATACTGACGCGAGTGATAAATGTTTTAATTTGTATTTTTTTCAATTTCATTGTATTAAATTATCTAATATATTAATATTTGCAAATTTTGTTTTATTATTTTATTTTACGATTTTATTTTGATAGGTCGTTGTTTCTCATCGTAAATCCGTGCTATGTGTATGAAATAATTAATTAGTGTATATAAATTTACTTTATAGACAGAAACTGTATTTTACTCAAAGTTTAGGCGATTCAACACGGTGATACAAAACTTTTTACCACCAGCGTATTCCAGAACCTATCTAGTTAGAATTGTGATGGAAACAAGCAAAATTTGAACATTTGCAAAGTAAACAAAAACACATTGCGCTGATTTAAGAAACGGGAATCGCATACGGTGTGTGCTACTGCTGGATTTAATGGGCTTAAATTGCAATTTTAATATATTTTATTATTACTTAAAGTAAATAAATGAGTGCCCGAGTGTGTCAGTGCATTACGTATACTTCCTAGTAGTCGTGGCACGGGAAACTACGTGGTAGCTTGCAGAGTAACCCGTTCATGATAGGGAGCTTAGTATGTATAGAATAGCGTTAGACATGCCTGGGATAATGCTGGGATTGTAGTTACGCTTGTTGCACTTAGGCTAAATACGTCAACACTGACCGGTATGGTGTCGATTCCGTAAGAAGGGAATGCTACATCGACATAGGGTACGTTCTAGGCTAGCAACCAGGTATACCTTCATAATTATTTCTAAAAAGAATCAAATAAAAGCCTCGTACAATAAAAAGCATGGTGGGCGGTTGAGATTGAACAAGATTGGCCCACCCTGGAATAAACGCGAGAAAAAGGAATGGAAAGTGGGAACGTGGAACGTATGAGGGATGTATGGAAAGGAACATGAGATTTTGAGTGAAATGGGAAAGAGAATGTTAGATGTGCTATGTGTGAGTGAAACTAAGTGGAAAGGGAAAGAAGTGATAGAGATGGATGGGGGAAGTCTAAGTTTCTGGTCTGGAGTAGAGAGGTGGGCGCACGGTTCAATGGGAGTTGGATTGATTTTGAGCGAATTCGCTAAAGCGCATGTAAAGGAGTATGAATTGGTGTCTCTGTGGCTACTCTGGGTTCGAGTGGAGATAGACATCAGGAAAGTAGTGGTTGTGGCGTGTTATGCTCCGGTAAATGGTGATAACCAGGATGAATGTGAAACTTTTTGGATAGAGTTACAAAGGGTAATTAATGCGTGTCACGTGAATGATAGAGTGATTTCACTGGGTGACCTAAATGGAGTGGGAGTAAGAAGAGAAAATAGTGGTCGTATAATTGACCCTTATGGCGATCCCAGAACGAATGAGAACGGGGAAGCGTTAGTTGGGCTATGCTTAGAAAAGGAGATGTTTGTATCGAATACGTGGTTTAAACATAAGGATATCTATTTATATACGTGGCAAAGAGGAGATTCTAGGAGAATGATTGATCTAATCGTTTATGATGAAAGCTTACTTGAATTGGTAAAGGACACACGAGTGATTAGAGGTTCTGTGGTTTGGATAACTTTCTGGTAATGTCAAAAATTCAGCTTGGTAGAAAGTGAGTATATAAGAAGAGGGCAGTTGCAAGAAAGCCTAAAGTGAAAGTGGAAAGATTGCAAGAGGAGAATGTGAGCGAGGAATACGTGCAAAACCTAGAGAAGAGAATGTTGTCAGAAGAATCTGAATGGAAGTATGAAATTGGAAAAGGTGGCATCGAATGTGCATCTAAGAGGTTGAAAGGCCTCGCGATAGAGTGTGCAACTAAAGTATGTGGAGTGAGTACGATTGGAAAATCGAAAAAGGACGCATGGTAGAATGATAGCGTGAAAGATGCAGTAAAGGAGAAGAACGAAACATATAAGGGAATGATTGGAACCAAAGATGAGAAGAACACAATGGAGCTACTGAAAGCATATCAGATCAAAAAGAAGCGTGCAAAGGAAGCTGTGAAGGTGAGTAAAGGGAGTTTGAGGGTGAAGGAGGGAGTAAGAATGCAGAATGATTTTGACGGTAATAAAAGTTTATTTTGGAAGTGAGTGCGGAATGTAAGGCAGGATGTAAGGAACCGAGTAAACGGAATACGAAATAGCGACAATGAAATGGAGCGGGATGAAAGTAAAGCGATATTGCGTTGGAAAGAATATTTTAAAGGGTTGTATGGTAGCAGGGATACTGGGATAAGTGTGAATGTGGGAAATGCTGGAATAAATAAAATCAAAGTGAGCGATAAGAGTATAGGCGTGAAACAAGTACAAAATGCAATAAAAAGGCTTAAAAATGGAAAGTCTGCTGGAGTAGATGAAGTTACGAACGAAATATTAAAGTATGGTGGTATGCGACTAGGGGAATGGTTGTGCAAACTATTTAATGCTTGTGTTCAATTATCAAGAATGCCAGAGGACTGGAAGAGTCCTATGATCGTGCTTCTGTACAAAGGTAAAGGTGGTAGATATGAATGCAAGAACTATAGAGCTATAAGTTTATTAAGTGTAGCTGGGAAGGTGTTTGGTAGAATTATAGTTGATAGAGTTTGCATAAATACTGAAAGAAATATATGGGATGTACAGGGTGTGTTCATGCCTGGACGAGGGTGCGTGGATCAAATGTTTAGTCTGCAGAAAATGGCCGATAAGTGTATGCATGTTAATAAGAAAATGTATTGTACATTTGTGGATTTAGAGAAAGCGTGTGATAGTGTGAATAGATGCAAGTTATGGGCAACTCTAACGGAGTATGGTGTAAAGGGAGAACTATTGAATGCAATAAAAGAAATGTACGACGGAAGCAGAGCGTGCGTGAGAGTAAACGGTGCGGTTAGTGAGTTCTTTAAAATTGAGCAAGGTGAGAGACAAGGATGTGTGGTGTCTACTTGGTTGTTTAATATATTGTCACGCTCGGTTCTTAGTTAAAGGTATAACTCAGAGCGAGTGCAACATATGCCATTTAGAAATTAGGTTGTTCCTTCTTTCCGGAAATCCCGTGGAAA
>JAHWXV010329494.1:0-11179 GCA_024586415.1 Phrixothrix hirtus
TTGTTCGATAAGTTTATATAAAACGCAATTTATGCCTAAATGAAAAGATTTATTTAATATTTCAAAATTGAATTAGCTGTAATAATTAAAATACTATAAGCGCATATGGTAATTCTTCACGCATAGCGGTGTTATTTAATTTAAATGGCTTACAAAGGAAATTAATGACAGATAACAATTAAATTTACATAAATTCGATGATTATACTAAAAAGAACAGCGGACGTTGACAAAGATCGAATAATTTTGATTTGCAAGTCTTCTAAATTAGTAAGCCGAGTAGCGTATATAAGTTCTTTAAGACAACCCCAAAGAAAAAAGTCGATAGGGGTAAGATCCGGTGACCGTGCAGGCCAATGTATGGATCCATATCCTCCGATCCAGCGGTCTGAGCAGATCCTGCTTAGATATTCCATTACCTCTTGTTTGTTGTGAGACTGAGTACCGTCTTGTTGCCACCACATGACTGTTCTTTCGTTGATGGGTATGTCTTCCAGCAATTTGAGGAAATCAGTCTGCCGAAAATTTAAGTAGCGTGAACCATTCAAATTAGCTTGATAGAAGTACGAACCAACGATACGGCCATTTAATAAACTACAGCAAACATTAACCCCCCCAAATGTGTTGAAAATGTGTATCTCTTCTCCAATGCCGATTTTGGTTCGACCAATAATGGGAAGTGTGGCTTTTTACAATTCCATTATTATGAAAACGGCTTTCATCACTCCACAGAATGTTATTTAAAAAAAAGGGATTCTCGTGAATTTTAATTAGAATTTTTGCTGCAAATTGTAACCGCATCTGAGGATCATCAGGCATAATACCTTGTAGATAGATCTTGAATGGTACTGCTGCTCCTTCAATACTCTTTGTATTGCTGTCTTGCTAATATTCATAGCTACTGAAACCTGACGCATGGAAGCATGAGGATTGATCTCCATATATGCCAAAATATCTATTGAGTTATCTTCACTCCGTACATTTCTTTGACGAACTCTTTACTGTTTGCCATTAGGAAAAGTACCGCTTTTCAATTTTCGTTTGACTCTGGCAAACGTTGTGTGGGCTGGAGCAGTACGATTCGGAAATCGTTTTCTAAACAGAATTTGAGACTTTCTCCAATTTTTGTGGCATTCCTCATAAATTAAGAACATCTCAACATATTCATTACACATAAATAACGTTGGCATTTTGCGGCTTAATGACACATAAATAAGTCGTTCGAATAATTTCTATTGGCTGTCAAATTTAATAAACAAATAATTCAAGACAACTATGTTTTTTGTACAATAGACAATTTCCTTTTCTAAAGTGTGTTTTTTTAAAAATATTTCATTCAACATTTTTAGGTTTTATATCAATGAATTGTAAGTAAAACCGGCCTTTTATTGACATGACAATATACAGGGTGTTCTATTGCACTTTTCAAATTTGACATTGACAGCACCGAAGTTAAACGTCAAAACATAGACTTTTATTTACAGATGTAACTTGCTTACGACTAATGCGTAACCTCCAAAAATCGAAATTTTGCTTTTGTCATAACGGAGTTATTAGCTGGAGTGGAAGTTCTGGGACGCCCCGTATATTCCACCATATCTATCGATTTTAATAATTCCTGTATTTATATTTCAAGTGTAATAATGCAATACATTTTAGAATTATTTTATTCTAACCAATAACACATTCTAAGATAAATCAACATTAGAGTTTGATATATTATTATTTAGTAGAAGTGTTAAGCAGGTCTCAAATACTACAAAATAATAAATAATTCTTTTCAAACCTTTGTACAGTAATAAGCAAAGATATAGCAACAATTTAAGTGACGAAGTTGATTATTAGACAAAACTCAAAATGCTGAATATAATATATGGTGTAAATTTACTCAAAATGTAGCATTCAGTAATTTCCTATATTAATCTAAGTAGAGTAGTCAATTATATACAAGTAATAAAAATGTGCCATGTAAGAAAGTATATATATTTATTATATATAAATTAAAGTAATAGCGCTTCTTCCGTCGAATCAATTTTGATATAAACGCGAATAAAGAAAAGCTCATATTCCTTTGCGAAAAATTCAGCTTTATTTCTTGACGGTAGATTAAATAAGAAATATTAAAGGGGTCTGTTGCATACAATGACTTCTTACACTGAAATTATTTGTTCAAAAGTGTACTACATAATGGAAACAATATAATCAGCAAAGTTCATGTTCTAAAATGGCAAGTTGCCACTTGAGACGGCATTGCATTCTCAATCTAGTCCGTGTAGTAGAGGCAACAGGCTCTTAGACAGCGCCCTGGGATAAAGAAATTTTCAAGTAACGTGTACGAAAGTATGTTACTCAGCAGGAGCACCATTGCTACTTGAAAATAACTAGTCTAAAATATTGTGAATTGTATACATACCACTGAAAAGTATATAAAGTATTTACTATTTATGAACTATGTTCTCTGTAGAAAAATGTAGATGCTCGGAAATAATGAAAGCTACAAGTTCGAATTTATAGATACTTATCCCACATGTAAAATACTTTGCATTTTAATACATCTACAAATTATTTATGAAGACGACTCTATTTTACAAGAGCTCTTGTCTTTTATTTTCCCTTTTATTGTTGCATCCATGTATATATTATCATTGAATGCTTTTATAAAAGAAAAAGACGTAAACCATGATTCCATTTTATTTAATTTTAAATTTTTATAGGTGATAAATATATCTTGTGTAAATCTTGCTTAATATTTCATATTCTACAGTAACATAAATAATTGAAGATATGAGAAAATCAGTTCTGGTACGTTAAACATAATTTGAAAATACGACAATTAAATGCTGATGTAAATTTTGATTACTTATATTTTATGAAAAGAATTAGATAAAATGGCAATTAATTAAAATGGTTGAAACAATAAATTTAAACAAAAGGCTTGACAACAAGAATTTAACTTAAATATGTAACATAACTTAATACGTTTGTCAAAAAGGGAAAATTTTTTTGAAACACTATTCTGATTCGTTCAGTTTACATAGTGGTTACATAAAAAGAACCTGATATTTTATATCACAAACTAATGTAAATAAAATGTGTATTATTTCAATTTTTTCTTACAAGGGTTGCTATTTATGTAACTGAAATTGGCAGCACTGATGGTATAAGAGGCAATCTGACATATCCACCGTAATGTTTGACATTTTTGACAGCACACCTACTCAGAACGTTTTGTTGTACAGACACTATTTGTATTGTTTACAGTGACTTGCAAATTTCATCGCAATTTCATCTCAATAATAGTACTTTGATCAACTCACTTCGTCTTTTGGCGCCATCTAAAACCAGATTATTTCTGCAAACTAACAAAAAAAACTGTTATAGTCAAAAATTATTTTTATTATTGTTTTTCAAAATATTCGTCCTTAAACTCAATGCATTTAGACATTCGATAAAACCAGTTGTCATGGCATAAATCCCACTCCTCTTGAGTCACTTCAGTTATAGGGTTTTTGAAGATCTCCACTGCACCTTTGGGGGTTGCAAATCATACACCACGCATTTTATCCTTTAGTCTGGGAAATAAAAAGGGATCTGAAGGTGCCAGGTCCAGACTATATGGCGGATGATCTAGTAATTTTAATGCCGAAGCTTTCAAAAATTTGTTTGTTTGACGTGCAGTGTGACTTGAAGCACTGTCGTGATGAAGGACAATCTCCGATCTAGGGCGTCGTAAACGAGCCTTTTGAATAACATCTGGTAGATATACTATCGTGTACCATTCTGCGGTAACCATACGTTTATTTTTAAGCACGACTGTTGTGATAGGTCCTGATTTTGAGAAGAAACTGGTTACCATTTTCTTTCCAACACTTCGAGATTTCTTCATTTTTACTGCATTAGGTTCTGTTGGAAACACCCATTGAGCCGACTGCCGTTTTGATTCCGGTTCAAATGCATATATCCAGCTTTCATCACCATCAATGATGTTGTAGCGACTTTCGACCTACCTCCATCATATTTATTAAGCGTTTTTTACACCATTCCACTCGGTTTTGCTTTTGTTTCTGTGTTAAATTATGCGGCATCCACCGATAGCAGATTTTTTTCACACCCAAATGATTATGTAAAATCTTGTTTACTACAGTCATCCCAATACCCAAGGTGCTCCTAATAATCCTATATGTGATTCGATTGTCGTCTTGAATCATTTTCCGTACGGCGTCTATATTTGTTTCAGTAACGGCTGAAATTGGCCTTCATTCGCGAAAATCGTCACTAAGTGAAACCCTTTGAAATTTAAACTCGTTATATCAGTTGTAAACACTCTTCTGAGAAGGAGCTTCATCACCAAATTCAGCACAAAGTCTTGAAACCCTTTGTTTTGGAGTTAAAGAACTTTTAAAATAATAGCAATCATGGCTCTAAAATTTTCTCTCGTTAAATTCATTTTGCTGCAGACCACTCGCTTTGAAATTAGCTTGCAAAATAACTGCTGCTGTTATCAAAACTAAATTGTAACTGTCAAAATAGAAAATAATAAACATTTGTTTCATGGCATGTTTGATTCCTATGATATACTAGAAATATTAGTTTGCGTAAATTATCGGAGATAGCCTCGTATATCACTGGTTTAGTGAATTTAAACATGGCCATCGTTCTCTCACGGACGAATTCAAACAAGATGCTCCAATAAATGGTTGTGCCAGAAGCAATCGAAGTAAACAGCAGATGACTATGTGGGTTTTCCAAGATGTGCTAAACCCCATAAAAATTGTTGGAACAAGAAGCACTTCAAAGCATATGGTCGCCTGTTTTTGGAATAAATGAACATGTGGGTATAGTGGCATAAGAAGATCGCAGAGCGGCCAATTCTAAATTATACACAACGATTCATTTACCAGCAGTGTTTGGTGAAATAAGAAAAAACTACAAGCGATGGCAGGATCATTGTTCACCAGAACAATGCGGGCTCTCGCATATCGGCCAAACAACTCAATATATCACCGGTGAAAGCATCGAATTGATCGTTAATCTGCAATAAAGACCTGATTTGTTCTTGTACGTGAAGAATAACGAGTCGTCAACGACATCAGAAAAATCGATAGATACATGGTCAAAGCTTTTCGATACCAGAAGAATCAATTCATGCGTTCAAAATCTATGTTTCGGAGATATCTCAATCAAAATAGAAAAAGTGGTTTAAAAATTGGTTCAAATGTATGCGAAACTGTATCTATCAACACGGAGAATATTTTGAAAAACAATACAACCATTTTAAATGATACATTTTTTTTGTTAGTTATTCCAAATACACAACCTACCATTGTGTGATATTTAAAGCTGTGAATTGTGCGTTCAATATAAAATGAATTAAATATGATGAATAATCTACATATACTTTATATCTTTATCATTAGTTTTTCAGTTAGGTTCATGGTTCTTTGATTTACTTTCAACTAAAATATTTTTCTTTAACAGTTTAACTTATGGTAAGTAAAGAAACTCTTTGTAGATGTAGGAAAACCTCCCTAGTAATTTCATTTCTCAATGTAAATAATGTTTGTGGAAAAAATAACCAACTTCTAAATATGATAAAATATTGATATATACTCAGTGACATAGAAATTGCAACACCAAGGAGGGGTTGGAATTTCCGGATGAAATTTGGTAGGAATATTCACCTATGTTATGGTAATAAATGATTTTGGAGGAAAATTTTTATTAGTTAAACCAAATTTGTGTAATAATTGTTAATAAAGTGTGGTGCAGCCTTTCTGAATAACACATTCATTTACACGCCGAGGCGTTGATGGAATAAGGTGGTTTATCTCGTCTTTGGGTATTGCCTCCAGTGCAAGTTGCACCTCATGCCTCAAGGCCTGCAAAGTCAAAGGAGGGCGCTAAAAATTTCGCAACCTTCTACCCATTATGTCCCAATATATGTTCAATGGAAAAAGACCTGAAGATCTTGGAGGCCAGGGCAAAAGATGAATCTGGGCCTGCTCAAAGAAGTTCAAGGAAAACCTAGCTACATGTGGACGTGCATTATCTTGCTGGAATAATGGATCTTCGAGCTCTTGTAAGTATGGCAGAGATGTGTTCCAACCACCTGGACACCAAGGAAGACCTGCCGCTACAAGTAACCGCACCCCAAACCATAACACCCACAGTGCAATGTATGTATGTCCCTCAACTGTATATCGAAGATTCCTTGGTTCATCCTGTCTTCTTCTGACTCTCATACGACCGTCGTGGATTCCTAAGCAAATTCTCGATTCGTCACTAAAAACAACACGACGACATTCAATGGGATCGTTCATTGCACCATTGTAACCGTTGCTAACAATGTTTTGCAGTCAAAGAAAGCACAAGTTGCGGACACCGTACACAAAACTTTCTATGTGGCCCCAAAAGAAAAAGTCAAGTGGGGCTTTGTGGTGGGCAATGAATTCTTTGGGCTCTAAACACACGAAACACCGATCTTTTCAAGAGTAGCTTCAGAAGTTCTTGGTCTACCTAGCGACTTCGCTTTTCAAAACTACCGGTTTCCTTGAAAGACTTTAGCCAATTACGGATAGTTTTTACTATGGGTGATTCACCACCATACTGACGTCTAAAACTACGTTTAACTGTTATAACAGACTTATTTTGCACATGCCAGATAACACACTGCGCCTTCTATTGCGGAGTAGCCATTGCACTGCACTGAACGTCTGAACTGAACTGAGCACTGGCGTCATTACTCTCAAGGCCAAGTAGTCCTGCCAACTGCAGAAACAGAATTCTCGTATTTACGGGAGCAAAACTGGGACAGTTGATGAATCAAACACCACAAACTAGAATAGTGTATGTCACTTTGTACAGATTCTAGTGCACATTAAAACTAAGGAGTTCTTTTACAAACTCGCTGTATAATAAAAATCACAGCTAATATCGATTATTGCCAGATTAACAAATTAAATTTATATGTTCTTAATATTAACTTAAATACACCTAGTTTGTTAGTTATTTGCCTAGAAATATACAATGTGAAATTAATAAATGTGTATGGCAATTACGTAAAAATAACGTATAATTTTAAATGTAAAGTAACACTCATTTTCTCATAGTCTGTTATTAAATATTGATGTCCTAATAAAACTTATTTTGGGTTATTATTGTATATTTCATTCTGAACGATTGAATTATTCTTTAATTTCATTCATGAAATTGTCTCCTCAAACACCACTCGAGGTTTTACTTACTAAGTAAGACTTTTTTACACTCAAACTTTGTTGATTTTAGCAATTCCGACTCAAGCAAACCGAACTAGATAAAAATATTCCAGCTCGAGGTTTTTGTTTTCTCAAGATAAACTTTTTGTTTTTACACTCAAACATAGTTGGTTTTAGCAATTTAGACTCGAACAAACCGAACTAGATAAAAACGTTCCAACTTCGCTGTCACGTTTTTATCAGTCAGTTTGTTCTCGTCAAATTTCTAAACAACTAAGTTTGAATGTAAAAATATAGTATATTGTAAAACAAGCACTGACAGTTGGATTTTTCGCACGAGTGTGAGTTTGAGCTACTAGCCATTAAGCGAATGACTTTAACACACGAGTGTGAAATATTCAATTCAGCACGTGTTATACGCTATACTTTTCCGATGACCACCCATATTAGACAATTTTTAAAATTACGTAACAACTTATATCAATTAAATTTGAATAATCATAGCCGACTTTACTATGTTACTATACAACCGACTATGTAACCGTGTGAAACATATTTCACACGACCACATGATGTTCATTTCACAACAGTTTCGTTGCTGTGCGAAATTATAACTTTCAAGGATAGTAACCTGTGCGAAATTATCCATTTTTCGTAATGGTCGTCGGAAAAATGTTTATCAGATAAATTAAAAGCCTTTCTGTCATTACTCCCGCTGGCCTGATTAATGCGATTGGTTATAAACCTAACATAAGATTTAAAAATCGTTCCAGTTTTCAAAAATGTCTTTTTCTTCATAAACACGTCTAATTTTAGGATAATTTATATTATTAATCATAAAAGTCGTAATTACATTATTTCTTTTTGTAATATAAACGTTTGAGGTGATACGTTGTCATAAGGACGTGGAAGCTTTAATTTACATCATTTGAATGGTTGATTTTGATCATTTAAGCTAAACTGCAGTTTATCTTTAAACCAATATTTATACAACACTCACGAATACCTTATACCAAGTTTTAGGCTACACTATTAGTTAATTTTCTTTATACAATAGGAATTACGGTATATTAACGTTGTTAAATTTCATTATGTTATTAATGTCAATTTTATCATTTAAATACACATTGATTTAATTCTAATTTTATAAATAAATGTAGTTCATGTGTATATGAATTACATACAAACTAAATTAGTGAGAGAGCAGTTTCGCAATTTGAGTATGATTATTGTCAGCTTTTATTTTCGCCGTAGGCTTCCATACTATAAAGCGTTAGTGAATTACACTGATGATTTAATCTTAAAATATTGAAGTACGTTCGTCCTTTTGTTTAATTTATGTAATTTAATGCACTACAATCGTGTCTGATTTTAGTTAATTAATTAATTATGCTAATATTTAATTTAATACTTCGCCTTTGATTTATCATGTTCTAATCGCTTGTAGTGAAATCTGATCTTATGAATAGATTTATATCTCAAACTTAATAACTATTTTGATTTGATTTTTATTTCCACTGTCAGACTCGGTTGTATGTTGTCGTTGAAATTTCAGTACTAATATTTTTTTTAAATGTGTTTTGCTCACGTAAAAATTTTATTTAGATTTCACAATACATCCCACCAGATTTAAGTTTCACATTTGAAACTTGACAGTTTTACTTTGGCATCTACAGTTCCATTATACAGTAATTGCACGGAATCGTTAACCCTGTTATCACTTTTAAATATGATTTCGTCCACCTTTGCAGCAGTTTCAGTTTAAGTACAAACACTATCACGATTGTCTCGGTACCAACCTATTCAAAGCTTTCACCAATTGGTCAATACTTTCACAATTTCTGAATTCTTTTTTATGGTTTACACTCCAAACACAAAACAAAGGTGGAATATTTCTGCAGTTATATACAAAGCATTAAGCCATCAGTATTTTCTTTCATATTCTAAGGAAAACGTTTGTAAAAAATAAAGCCAGTGTACGTTTGTCATTTGTACTTTCCATATTTCTAGAACTACCGGTTATAGCAAGCAGTAAGTTCAGAAAATTAAACAACGGACTCTCACAAGGTTCTGTTTTGGCCACAATCCTTTTCAATTTGTACATAAGCGGTATACCTGCAACAAAAGGCATTTATGCAGATTACATAGATTTATTCGAACAAAAACTAGATTTAACTGATATTGAAATGGATCTTAACGAAGATTTGAAGGTTCTATGTGGATATTTTAAGAAATGGCGTCTTTGACTTAGTATCCAAAAATCTGTAGTTACTTGTTTTCATTTAAACAATCATCAAAAGAATCGTACCTTAAAATCCAAATGAATAATAATTGATGCTCAGTTAAATACAACAATGGGGATTATTTCTGGAGCTCTTAAGTCAGTCAGTTCTGTCCAATATTGTTCCTTCATACATTCGTCGAAAGGCTGCTATGAAAAGGCAATGGAACAAATATATCAAGTCAACAGATAGGTATCTTATTTCGATTTATCTGCAGCATCCACCAATTGAAAGATTGAAATCAAGTAAACCTATTTGGCGTGAAAACTTCTTATTAGAGGGTTTTTCACAAAATGAGTTATGGAAGAAAGAATGGCCTTCCATTGATATTTTTAACCAAAAATTAGTAGAAGACCCTAGTAAAATTGTACCTGGATTTGATCTACCAAGAAAAATATGATGTAAATTAAATCGGATCAGAACAGGCTATGCCCGGGTTAATTCTGTTATAACGCTAGAATGCAGTACCTAGTCCAGAATAACATTGAAAAAAGGGCATTGAAACAGTAGATCATATTGTAAACCATTACCCTTTTACTAAGTTTGATTACGGATTTATTGGTATTCATAATTAAATTATCAATTATAAAAAAATGTAGATGATTTGATTTGTGCTTGTGCTGCTGGCAAAATTGATAATACCATGAACATTTTTAACTCTTACAATTCTAATATTAAATTTACCGCGGAACTAGAAAGTAATAATAGCGTTCCCTTTTTGGACAATAGAGTTATCAGAGATAACAATAATAAAATCATTATTGATTGGTTTATAAAACTTACCAGTTGAGGTAGATTTTTGAATTATTTTTCAAATCATCCTCTACATATTAAAAGAAGCCTTGTTTTAGGATTAAAATATAGAATTATTAAAATTGTATATCCATCACTATTGAATCATAACTTACATAAGTTATTCAAAATTTTGATTAATAATAATTATCCTAAGAGTATTATTCATCAGATAATTTTTAATAATAGTGTTAGTACAAAGACTAATAATGACGATATTAATTTAATTTATAAACGACTTTCTTACATACCACAAATTAGTTTTAAAATTAAGAAAGTTTTAGAAATATTAATAATTTCAAAATTGTAGAATGTTAGTTTAATAGAGTTAGTAATTTATGTTCGAATTTAAAAGACAATACCTCGAAATCTTTAGAATCAAATATAATTAATAAAATTAACTGTATTTCTTGCGAATTATGTTATATCGTGCAAACGTCAATTTAGGTCAAAAGTAGAATTTCGTTGCATAAAAGTGATTATAAACTCAACAAAAGAAGATGTGCTCTCGCCATTCATTCAAATGACAATAACCATAACATTAACTTTAATGATCTAGAGATTTTAGACCGTTCAACAAATTATAAGGAAAGACTATTTTTGGAAATGTTGTACATTAAAAAAATTAATAAAGTGATGAATTTTCAATCGGATACTAACATTCTTTCAAATATTTACTCTTCGTTAATTAATTTTTGTAATTTAAGATTTCGGTAATAATTATTATATTTTATGTATATGTTATCCTCCCCATTGTTGTATAGTTTTATAGTTACCTTAGTGTTTTGGCAAGGTCAATTTTAGGTCGTGAATATGTTTATAACCATAAACGAAATATTGGCCAGTAATTTAATAAACTAACAAATTATATAATTTAGGGCAAGTATAATAT
>JAHWXV010329499.1:0-11568 GCA_024586415.1 Phrixothrix hirtus
TTCGCCCCCCCCCCCTCATTTACATTAAAAATTATTTTTTATCCGTATTTTCACTCAAAATGTTTTTCCACGATTTAATCGGAAACCTCGGGCCAAAACCTTTTATTTGTTTTGAGAAGACAGTTGCGAACCGCTATCTCCATTTTAGTAGTTCAAGTTTTATTGTAAAATTTGCAACCCATTCCATAATTTAAAATTACGTTGGGCCAAAAGTAATATTTTGTTTGTTTAAGTTTCGTAGGTTATGATGCCCAAAGGAAGGACTCATATTTTTTCAAGGAATGGTAATAGCAAAGAGAATTTGTAAAATTGCATTCTTTGGTTCTTCTGTCATCACTATCATTTCACCGCACACAATTGGGGCTTTGCGTTAACTTACTAAATGTGTTTTGTATAAGGAAGCGGAATATAAAGATTAAAGTGAGATTGATTGTAATTATTTCTCGCGGAAATATTTGCAGATCTACTACGGGGGTAAGTCAATCGGTGTTGGTAAATTGGCATCCTATTACTTTGTTAATGACACTCATAGGATTAAATTCTTAATGGTGTTCGCAAAAGTACAAAAGTCTAATGCAACAAAAAGCATGCAAGAATTGTGAACATTTTTGCTAACAGCATCAATGAGCTTGAATCTTTGGTAGCAATATTTACAGCGCAGCAGGAAAATCGATGTACGTTTGTTGTAAATTTTTTGATAAATTCTTAATTTTGCTATTTTAATTCAAGTATTTAGACTGATTAAAGGTCATTATAGTCGGAAACAAAAACTTTGGGCACTACTCACGTCTGAAAGAATAGATGTAGCTATCCTTTTCTAATCTGTGATATAGACTAATATAATAGAAGATGATGTGACGTAGATAACACGGCGTGTGATTGTTGCGAAGACACGTTGTGGTCTTGACGAGGCACTTACATGTGCTAAGCCCCACCACTTAGTAACGGTAAGATATGACAGAGCTCTTTCCTCCTGGACTCATGTTATCAGTGGGAAATAAATTCGTCAGTGGAAGAAAACTGGGATGTCCCATTCTGAGGTCCGCTATAATCTGTTTTCATGGATTATTACCAAATCACCAATCTATAAAGTCAAATTAAGCCGCAAGGTGAAGCAAGTACCCTTACCAAAGGCGATGAAACTAAAATCAATCTAAAACACAGATGAATATAAGCATGGCCCGGACAGAAGCGAAAAAATTCAAATCCCAGCGGTGCTGCCACTGGCATTATAGAAGTTCAATCCAAAAAATTTGAACAAGCCCAGCAATCCACCTTCGTAGGTAAAGAACCAGATGTAGAAATGATAATTTCGCAAGAGGACAAATTTAAAAACGTTTTCTAGTCGGAAGAAGAATATTGCTAATCAAGCTACTATAGAACAAAGAAAGCTATCTGGACATGTAAAAGTCGGGAAAAAATTAACACGTGGAGATAATAAAAATCCACAATTCAAAACACGGTGTTCGAGTATTCACTAAAGACGCTAATGGTTTTACCGCCTTTACATGAGCGAATCGTTTCATTTCTACCAACATAATAAAGAATATGCAATCTTCATTAGAGGCCTCTCGGAATCATCTATTCCGTTAAAGGAGATCGAAGATAATCTAATTGATTAAGAGTAATTCAACAACTTAGCAAGATTGGATATTGAGAACAAAGATTTCCTCTAATTCTCGTTAATGGCCCCAAGAGCGACAAAAAGATTTTTTTATGTCAATTCACGCTGATTTTCTTGCTTGGTTGTCTGGTGAGGTGCAACTAAGTGAGATTTTGCCCTATAGTATTTTATCCAGGATTTCTGGAAATCTCTCGCCGAGGATCTTATGACTTATAGATTGGTTGCTAGGGTGTTCTGTTTTCTTTCCATTAGCGATCGCCAGCATTTGCAGCCTCAGCTTAGGATTTTTCGCATGTTCTTTTCTTTTGGTTTATGGGCAATCAATGCAAGTTCGGATTTGGGCTGCACATATTTGAATGCCGTTGCCCTTCGGCATATTTTACATACCGGTACGGCACGGAACATCTGTATTGCACGTTACAATAGCTCTGACATCCTCAGAAATGGTTTTAGTTGGACGAGTATCTTCTTCAGGTTGGTACTGATTTTGACATCAAGAAAGTATTTTATGTCAAAAGTCTACTTTCTTTTGGATTTTTATTGTGCTTTTACCAGATTGAGTGGGAAAGCTTTATGTTTGTTTATAGCCAAGTATGGATACACGGAGGTGTTTTTCTATTTCTTCTAGAGGTATGATCCCAGTTGGACCCCTGATTACTATTTTCGTCTGTTTTTCTGTTTTAATTTATTTAGGATGCGCTTAAATTGTTAATAAATACTCGGACACCGTCGCTTGCGTTGTCGTTTTTAGTATCTTGATGTCTTTTTTCTGAGATTTCTTGCATGCGGTCTATTTCTCTTTGTCCGTGACCACTATCGGTGGTGGAGGTAAGTTTTCTTGTTTTTGAACTCTACTTCAATGGAGTCACTTCGATTTGTTTTCTCCATTGTGCGGTCCAGGAGGTTGAACAGGGGGAATTCTTCGTTTTGCGTTGGCGTATCTTGAGGTTTCATCGACGGGCGTTTGGTCGGGTTCGTTATTGCTTTTATCTTTTTCACTTGTTGAGGATCTTCTCTAGCGAACTCTCTGTTTCCTGGAGGGATTTGTTTAATGATTATGTATTCATAGACAAGTTGTTAGATAACATCGTCTATGCATCCTTGCATTTTTAGACGTTTCTGATTTTTTTCGAGAAGGATTGGTGAGTGCGTATGCGTACTTTACTTGTCGATGGATTAGCTTGTTCTTTAGTAGCTAGAGGCTGCTAGGTTTGTTTTCTTATGACAGAATATCGAAGGGGCTGGAGATTGAATGGATATTTGTACTGACCGCTTTGAATAAGCAGCCTTCAGGCTGGGACTGGTGTCGTCGCAGAGTCGGAAAGTTAAAGTTGGCTGTATGCAGCCCCAGAAGACGTAGAGCATTTTTGCTTGCATATATCGAATACCAATATACTCGTATCTCTAACTAATGGTGACTAGATGTTCATAGTACGCGCCTCACTGATGCAAAAACATCAGGGGCTTAAAGTACTGAACTTATCATGTTGAGTTCTCAATTGTCAATACATATGAGAGTGAGCTCTGTGCAATGTTTTACATACTAGCTCCTTGGCCATGCTACCTATAGATGCCAGGTCTCATTTAAGCGTATCACATGTGTTGGAGACCACACCTCACGTATGTGAAAAAGTCATAGCATTCGTGGAAAAGTGCTTCAGTTGTAACGGCGAACACCTGCCAGTTCATGGGATTGTCCCAAAGAGCCCTACAAGGGAAAAATTATGCCAATATAATGAAGATAACACAAGTCTTTCATCTAAATTTGAAACTTTAATCGAGAAGCTGTTAAATGAAAAATTACCAGACTTTTTCGAAAATAGTACAGGTTCTAAATCTGTAGATTAGGATAGTCCTCGAAACGCTAACGTTATTAAAGGCAAACGTCTAGAACTGGAAGAATGAAAAATTTTCACCATCTCCCTAATAGAAACTGACTGATTTGAAATATTATCAAATATTTAGCTTAACGTGGTACATCGCCTATGGAAAAGACAGGAGAGGTGGTAAAAGTGGAGGCGTAGTCATAGTTACAGAAATGCAAGAATCGCTTAATACAAACCTCGAAACTATCAAGATTACTATCTATTTTCGGAAGAATTCTAAATCGGATAACCTGTTACAACCCTAGAAACCATAACCTGAAGCCCCGGTTTTCAAAAAGCTTCTAATCACAAGGCCTAACAATTAGTGGCGAGAATTTCAACGCAAACCACAAAATATGGGACAACCGCAATGGTAAATCAGTGCCCTACATTCCCCTCTAATATTGATTCATTAGGAGAAGTGACCGACTTCTTTCTGACTCAGAGATCAACTGCCAGATGAAAGTTCGAACAATTCACCAACTGGCCTCAGACCATTTTCCAGTTATATTTTCTTTGGATACAGACTAGAACCCTTGTGTGAATCTCTAATATTCAAAACGAACTACCGGAGTACCCTAGGGTATAATTACTAACAACTACTAAAAAACTAGATATTTCAGTGACATGCCATTTTTCGAAAGGTTAAGGAACCAGAAAAGCCTACGAAATCATAAAGACCTAATTTACCTAATTTAAAGAAGAAAAGTACCTCGAAGGAAGAACCGCCTATAAATGCCTCCCAAATTTAGCGAACGAGATTTTTAAAGAATGCAAAGTCGACGACTGAGCGCAAACATAGGCAAATGCCCAAATGCGCCTATTAGGAAAAAACAAATTTCTGTTCTCCGACCATGAAAAAGCAGAAGCAATTGCTGACTCGCTTGAAGCTCAATTTTGAAAAATAATTGCAAAACCCCGCCTGTAGCGATGGAAGCAACACAAATATGGAAGGACAGCCTCTATAAAAGTCGAAGATCTAGTTCAGGTAACAAGGAAGAAATAAAACGAGCTAGGCGAAAAAAGCGAACTTGAGCGTTACGATACTACTCCAAGCCTGAAAAAGAGCAACAGCCATAATGTTACCTAAAAGACCAAGCATCGAATAATTGCGGAAAATAGAAAACCCAAAAACCTCCTGAATGGGGCTATGCAACTCATTGAAGCAATAATAAGCACCAGGTTCCAACAGTACTTGTAATTTAACGTTGTTTCAGAAATAGGGGCCAAATTTAAGTCGAAGTTGGCTGCTACTCCACATAGCAGTCCTAATAAACGCCCTCGACGAGACCTTTTTTTGACTTGCTTAACTCTAACATATGAGTTTTCACCCCATTAATCTTGCTCTTCGGAGGTTTGCAATAAACTTTATGCATGGTAGTCGCTGCGTTACTGATTGTTTTCCTGGCCTTATTGATAGCAGAACCGTGAACGTATTGGAGCATTTTTCTTTTGTAATGCTTTTAGTTTTGGAATGTAGTGGACATCCACATTAAATAGGGTCGAGGACAGTGATGACCTTTGGTTGTCGTTTTTAACCTTGACGACTCATTTTCGATTTGGCCAAAGCACTGAATTTTCTTAACTTTTAAATTAATTCACCCCTCCTGGCCTTATCGTACTCTTTCTTCATGATTAACAAAAACCCATTAACAATGGAGAATCAGCATCGTAAGTGCTAAGAAAACATATAATAAAAGTCTCTAGGAAGAACTAAATTGTATATTGCAAGTTTTGGGAAAGGACCAAGTTAAACCGATAGGAATCACGATCTATCGGAAGTTAACAACATATAATAAGGAAAGGTCTGACAATGATAACCAACCACAGAACCTTGAATTGTCCATGAAAATTGAGAAACTTATTTGCTCAGAGGTTCTATGAAAGTCAAGAAGATTATTGAAATTCAGATTGCTATCTACGAAATAGGAACGTCCAAAACACAAGACACCCTAAAACAGCAGTCAAATGATATAAAAAATGTTAACACGTCCCCCGACTCACATAACCCTTTTGGAACAAAAGTTGGCTAGCAACAATAAGCGTTCGCCAAAAACTTTAACTGTTAATTTTGTTTCTTGCGGAATTGAAAAATGAAGGTAGCTAGTATTGGGGTTTCTCCCCCACGGAACTTGCAACTACTTTTCCATTCAGTTTTATAAACGTTTGGAGATCTTTAGTATAAGATGGGTGCCAATATCTGTATAGTAACTTGGCCAAAAAATAGCTTTTATCTAAAACAGATTTATTTACATATCGTACGAGTATTGTATAAAAGGACATCAACGCTAGCTTATACAATTTCTATTTAGAGCACAGAAATGTCGAATGACAGCTATCTATCGTTTCAAGGTCCTAGCTTTCCTGTTTGTTAGGGAGCTTACAGCGTACAGCCAATGCTGATTAGCTTTCCAGCATGGCTTCGCGAAGGAACGGAGCCATAAAGCAGGGGAGACTTTATGTCTATCGTGCTCGTATGCACATTATAAGTCTAGATATTTTCTCAGGTGTTGCACATTTTTATCTCAGTGTGGCGGCAGGCGTTCGATCATCTTCAATGTTCCATTATCTTGGCATACAGTCATTAATTTGTTGTCGTATTCAAGACTTTTGGACCATATGTTAATATTGGTAATTGGACGGCACTTACTATTTTCTTGGTTACTACAGGGAGATTGCTTAGATGTCTTAGGACGTTATCGAGAAGGAAGGTTCTTTCCTGAGTTGTCATCGAATAGAATTCCCAAATGTGTTATCTTATTTTTCCAATTGAGGGTTTTGCTTAAACCTTTGATTTAGGTGATTTTTTCTTTTTGAGTAGTCGAATATTTTCCTTTTTAGAGTGTTTATGCTGATCTTCCATTTGTCTCCATATTTTTGGATCTCGTACAGAGGCTGTTCTCAAGGAGCGGATAGTATTGCACGCCTTCTTCCTTATAAATAGAACTGTTGAATCGTCGGATTATTTAAACGTTCAGTATATCGATTGTGTAGAGGTTCAACAGTGTAGGTGAAAGTGGAGAGCCCTGTACCGGAACCCATTTTAACTTTGTACGACCTTCGTTTGGGGAAGTACTTATTTTCGTCATTTTGATTGGAATGGGCAATTTTACCATGTTGGGTACAAAGCCGACCTCTAGAGCTTGTGCGTGATGTATACGAAGCGCCTTTCACTTCTAGCGTACTGCACAGACTACATAACGATCGTTACTAGCTGGACCATCGACAACTGGTTGCGCAAGCCTTGCATATTCTGAAAAATTTTGTTTTCGTTCATATAGGTTTCTAATTCATTGTTTATGATGGTGTCGAGCATTGTTCTTTTATTTATAGCTAAAACCGAGTTCTTTTCTTTCTTTGGGATTGTTATAATCGAATCCAATTTCCAGGTAGTTTAATATGACCCCATAGTATTTTAGCGATTACGCAAATAGGGGTCTCGAACACGATCGTGAGGATTCGGTTTGAGTTGTCTTCGTCTTTCGAGACGGATCTTTTTTTCGTGTGTTAGTGAGGTAGTTCGTCTAGCTCTGTTGTGGCTTTGTACCTGTAGAGAATTGACTATTACCTCCGTTTTATCTGGTCGTCAAATATTAACTTTGGGAAATTTTGTACTTTTAAAGGTACGTATCGATTAAGCGCGGAAAATCCGCGAACATTGGCGCGTGCGGCAGCCGCGTGTGGTTGATACTGCGTTGCCGCAGGAGCCAACTCGAACCCTGCTGCGTTGGAACATGGTGCGATGCGAACCGATTTCGGTCAGTTTTTAGACAAGCGGCAAAGGCGGTGCTTGCGCGCAGTTGAGACATGTTTGTCGCTGGGTAGCGAAAACTGAATTGATCGTCGCGTTGGCCGGATCGTCGGCCGCGCACGGTTGCCACGCGTAATTGAACGTGGTACCAAAAACCGGCTCGCGCGGCAAATGAACAGGTTTTCTGCAGTCGAACTTGGCGCGCCCGGCTGCCGCGCTTAATCGATACGTACCTTAACATTTTGACGATCTTCCACATGTCGAGTTTGTGTTCTTCTAGGGCTTTTAAGGCCTATGTCGTCTTCTACCTTTCTCCAAGTATCTTGTTTCCCGTTTTTTATAGGACTTCCTGTACCAGGATTGTTGGAATTCTTCTATTTGATCACTTATTTTTCTTGTATCATGAGGCGGAAGTTTGAATCGGGTACTAGTTCTTTTGGATTTTCTGTATCGCGTGTTTAATAAATTCGGCGATTACTAGTCCGAGTTTTCGAGGGTGTCAATTTCTTCGAACCTTTGAAAAAAGCTCTCTTAGTAGGAGAGGTTTTGTCAAGTTTTTAGCTGTAGGAGATCGTTTCTTGAATCATGTTTTCTTCCTATCGTGAGGATTGCAGGGAAATAGCCATAGAAGAGTTTGTGTGCAGTTTGAGCTTCCGCTTTATTTTCTATTTGGCGGAAAATGTAGAAGTCAATACTTGGGGTAGCTTGTGTAGACGTAATTACCTTCTAGTATGGGGTTCGTTTTTTTTTCTCTTTTTAGATTGGACCCGTTGTTGTTATTTGTTTTGCATCATGTCAGGATTTGTGTCTTCATTTTGGATCAAAGGGGCCCGATTTTTTTTATTGGATAAAATGTGGCTTTTTGCCATGGAAATAAAAAGATACAACATTTTTAGATTGGCCGATTTTTCTTTTCGTTTGACTGGTCAATTTTCGTTTGACGTTTTTCTTGAGATATAAAGACTGAAACTGCACCCAATAAAGTACGTGCGGCCTTCATATTGGCGTACGTTTTAAGTTTGAGATAAATGAACTGTCAGAGTCACGGGTTGTTCAAGGGAACGACCAAACTTAATTCGACGCATTGCATCTGAATATTGTGAGCAGCAGGCTGGAGTTCGCGGCGGAAATTATGTTGTGCAGGGTAGAGTATAAAAAAAATCTTGTTTTGTGAACGAGTATAGGGTAAAAAGGTTTCGCGTGGCAATGTTTGTGTTATACCAGGAAATAACTTCCCGATGGGATTAAAGATACCTCTGTAGGCTCGAAGGCCCCCTGTGGGGCAAGGTATTATTAGTGTGCAGTAAAGTTTATAACTGTCTCTTAGGTTATTGGAGGGCGTGTGTTGCGCCATATAGTATTTACGGATCCTCCCAGTGCTATATGTCCCTTTTGTTAGGAAATTGTTCCTTACAAAGAAAAGAAGGAAGCCTTGTCTTAGTTGTAAAAATTATTTTACTGAATGAATAGCTGCGTATCTGTCAGCGACGACAACTCTTTAATTTAACAGCTTCACTGATACGACCTGGTCGTTGTATAAGATATTTATGTACTGTACCTACTTCAGAATATTTAGTCAAAGAAGAATTGTGGTACAGACGTTATACATGCCCATGTTTCCGACATTTTGGGCCGGTTAATTTTAGCTCAGTTTATTGTAGACATTAGTTTATGGAATACATTGATTCCTTATTTTACGGAAAGATTGATTTGAATTATACCCGTCATAGTTATGATATTTTATCTTGGTTTGAACTCATTATATGGCTAAATGCCCCTCCCCCCCGCCGTTGGTTGTTTTATTTTGACTTAATTTAGCTTTTATGAACCTTACCTGTAAAATCTACAGAATTGGGAGTAGGTCCGCGTAGAACCCGCGACACATCAGAGTACGTGGGGGGATCCTGCCCTTGCAAGTGGATTACCCACTATTTTATGGGTCGATAAACGAGGACGATCAGTTTGCCTCTTGGGCATATCTTACCGCAGGCAGCGACAGTGGCGCCCCAACCGACCTGTGTACCGTGTATCTTCCGATTGGCGTCTTCGATAGGAAGCCGCTTCTCTCTATCCCCCCTTATGTCCCCAGGATGGAACTGTTCACAGAGATTTCTTTCGGTAGTTTCAACCCCTCTTGCTCATCGCCGTAGCCTAGTTGGTGCTCACTATTAACGCCGGATCCATGGTCCAGCTTAGTGCTAACTTGGATTGTGACAGTCGCTATGATTTGATTTTACTTTTTGAGTGCCCCCCCCCCGCCTTTACCCCATTATTGCCACTTCCTCTTAATTAAGTAGGTTTTTGAAGTCATCAGTTGATGTTTTTTCTTGTATGTTGTAGCAGAATAGGGCATTGATCTGCTGCTCTTAGGTTTATGTTGCTATTTTTATATGCTCAATACACAATTGGACGGCGGCGATCAATTTTCTGCGTATGTGAATAGCAGCCTTGCCTCTATCTTTTGATCCTTTTCTGTTTTGCCTGAAGATGATGATTCCAGGGAGGTCGAATCTTTGTTTTTTTTAGGAGCACTTCCGTGATTAGGAGAACTGTAATTTTTTAATCGTTTACGAAATAAATTAGATCGAGACGCTTCGCGAACCTCTATTGGTATTTCAGGGAAATATTTGAGTTGGTGTACATTTTTCAATGAGTTCGTATATTTTCACCTGTATTCTGTTGTGTTGGCAGTTGGGGGCGCGCGCGCATCCTTTTTCTTCTTGAATTTTTTTTAGTTTGCTTGTGGATTTGGGTTTCTTTATATTCTCCAGGTGAGACGGATAGTCTTGGATGTTAGCTGCACTTGTACGTTGGGTATTCGTCGTTGCATCTTAGAAAGTCATAAGTTGCAGAGCAGCGGCATCGAAAACGTATGACGGGCTCGTAAATTTTTCTTTAGGTGGGGTTGAAAGTGCAGGATGTTTTTTATTACGGGGGGCATTTACAAGGAACAGCGCAAACTTTCTTGATTTGTTTCCAAGATTAGTGATATTTTGATTTGTCCTTAAGCAAAGCAATCTTCTTCGATGTCTTTTATCGGCAGGCTTTCTGGAAGCCCTCTGCATATTATCTTGTACTCCTTTCTTCTTGAAGTTTGTAATAGAGGCATGGTTGGAGGTGGAAAACTCTCTGGAGGTTTTAGTGAAGAATGCGACTTTATATTTTGAGTTGTGGGTTTTCATTATTATCATTTTGTCTTCTGCTGCCATGTTTTTGATTTTCAAGCAGTTCTCTTTGTTGTGTCTTTCTATGAGATGTGGGAACAGACTTTCGTTTTCTTTGTTCTTGTTCTGGGGAATCTATTAGACTTATCTTCTTTGTGGACTTATCTAGTAGTTTTAGAGACGGGAGTCTGTTTCAGTTTTCGTCTTCAGATTCTTTTTCAGTTGACATGAGGTCTTGGCCTCCTCCTATTTGTATGAGTCGTCTCTTCTTGGAACTGTGCGTTGCTTTTATGAAGACTTCTTTCAGTTTGTTTTTTATTGGAATTGATTGTTCCGTGAGTCAATCAATGGTTTCATTCATTTTCTTGACTTGGGATCTGTGTTTATGGATTTGTGATATACCAACTGGAGGATTTTTACGTCGTTAAGTTGACGTGTGTGTGGAGCTTACTCTTGGTAGCGGTAGTGCTGTAAAATGTTCAGTCGGATTGCTTTTACTTGACAAAATGTGATTTACTTTGTCTTCTTGCTTAAGAGCGATTCTTGCCTTAAGGCCTCTAACAGGTATGCTCAGGACCGGAGCTTGTGACATGAAAAGTGTGATAATTTTCTTCGTCTGTTCTATCTTCTTTTTGGGTATTTTGAAATTTTTGGAATCTTGTTGTTTCATAGTGAGCGGTTTGCGTTTCTTCGCTGCAAATCAGCTGCATTCGTCATTGCTCTTGATGTTTTGAACGAGTGCTGAACTGCAAATTATCCTAAAACATCATTGTATTTTTGCATTGTCATCGTTTATTTGGGTTTAAGTACTAACAAAATAATGTATATCAAATTGCAACATTAAAACCAAAGCCCATTTAGATGTTTTGTCTCTTCGGTGGGGTCTGTGGTTTTGACTTATGAAAATAGAAAAAAAGGAAAAAGATCTTAAATAGCGTAGTATAAAAAATTACTTATTCAGTTATAAAAAACCAAAAAGATCTTCATTTGCGAATGTGTATATTAATGGCGAACGATTGCGTTTGTGGTTGTCTGTATGACCCACGCGCGTCGTACTGTTAGGTCCTGTGGTCGGGGGTAGGTTAGGAGGGAATGCTTTCGGAGTTCTGATAGCGGTGAAGGTTAACTTGGCTGTATTCACTATTTTAGGGAAAGTATGGTTTG
>JAHWXV010329533.1:0-10349 GCA_024586415.1 Phrixothrix hirtus
GGGGGGGGGGGTTGAACTCCCATCTAATTGCAAGATATTTACTATGAAATGCCCTTCAATTTAAATTAAAAATATTCTTTTCCCTAAACACTCATAAATGCTCAAAATAATTACAGTTATTATTTCCTTTCTATTGGAATTAGCACATAATCAATGCATTTCTTCAGGAACAGTTAAATGGTTAAATATTTTTAGATTAAGAAGACGCTAAAAGGGAAATAAGGCAATGACGGACATGTGTGGTTATGATATCTAGTGAACAGTAAGAGAAGAAATAATAAAATTGCATTGAGACGCAAGCCTTCCTCATTGCTTGATGTATAAAGAAGGATATTGCTCTGACGTCAGTATACCAAGAGTGGGGTGAATCAGAAAATGTGCGTGGTTCCTTCGTAATAACTATTAGAAAGAACCCCAAATATTATAAAAAGGACGTCAGTCGGCGAAGACAAGTACTTACTGCCGAAGAGCTTCGAACACTATAGAAGTCGCCAACAACCATCTGAAGTTAAACTTTACCTATAACAAGATCTAACACTTCATCTAAAAAAATTATAACGACTATAAAAATATTACAGATGAGACAAATGGCAATTAATGGCGGTGTCAATAGTTACTATCATCAAAACATGACTATGAAGTAAACTATTTTCAGTATTTGAACACCTACGTGTGGTGCAGAAAATAAATTACTAATGTATGAAATGCAAGGTGAATAAGGTTAATTGATAAATTAGCAAATATCAGAAATCCGGCTCCGTTGGTGGTGGTTAGCACGTTTATTTCTACACCCAAGCGACGCGGGTTCAAACTATATTGAGGTCGGTAAATTTTCCAGGGAAGAAAAATTTAAAAAACATGCCTTCTCAGATAAGGAAATAAAATCATAGGTCTTGTGTCAAATCCCTACTGGCGGTGGAACTCCTCCAGATTCGGCAAAAATTCTAGTAGGCATGGCGAAATGACCATGCAGTTCTAGCAAAGAGGGTCAAGGGGATTTCCACATCCCAAAGTCTCAAGCCGAAAAACAAAACAAACAAGATAAAATAAACATGGTCAAATTGAAATAAAATGATCATTAACCGCATTAAATAATGTGTCGGTGAAACAGGTGTTAATTCGTATTAGATGATTTATAACATAATTTAATATCAATAATTTAGAAGTAAAATTAACAAAAGATACGAAGCAGTTTCTTAAAAAAATGATTTATAGTCAGGCGTTACGTTGAATGTTGAAATATTCCAAAAATAGAATTTTATCAGTACGGCGTTGCCAAAATGTATTTCGAATTATATATTACAAAATTATAAATTAATACAATTCGATGTTTATCTTTTCGCAACAAGTTGTAAAATGCATTAACTGAGAGTGCAATTAAAGTTTTATAAATTTACAAAGACAATTTAAGTATTTCAGGTTAAAATCATAAAATATGAAGTAACAATTTATTCAAATGCAATTGCGTAAACATTTTTGAAGGAGAAATTTAATAGAAGTACTCCTACTTTAATAAAGCGTAGTTCTACATCTTCATTATATAAAATAAAAATAATTAAAAATTCTTATTAATTTACTTCTAAAGTAAAAAGAACAAAAAGCACGCAAACAACAAAAAATCACAAATAAAGCATTCACACAAAGAATTAATTATATACAGGATGTTCGCAATATACGGAACATTACTTTAAAAGCAGACATCTTAATATACGCAACAAGAAACATTTATAAACTATGTGTCTAAATTGCATAGTTTGCGAAATATTTGCAATTAAAGTTTTCAACCCGCCCCTGCTTTTTAAGTTGGGCTACTATATTGAACAAGAAATAGCTGGTCGGCCATACATATTTACTCACTAACCGAACCCAAACGAACGCATACGATGAATAATCATCAGTCGATTATAATTATAAATTATTTTCTTCCTTAAAATTGCTGATGGTCTGTTAATTCTACAAGTTTGTAATTCCTTTAAAACAAAAACAAGGTTAGATGCGATTTTTAATGTATATACACTTAAAAGCATTCTTTAACCCTTTAAACACGATCGTAACGTTTTCGTTACATTTCAAATAAATTGTTGTTATGAATTAAATGTAATGCAAATTTAAATTTGTTGCCAAAAGATTAAAAATAATTTAGGTTTTAAAGGGATAACTTTCATTTTTACAAAACTGATTTAACACGGCGTTAAATTATTTTTGATACATTTGTTCATATTATTAATATTTGCACTCGCTTGTCTAATTGAAATTTCGTGAAAATAGTTAAAAATCTAAACGATAAATGAATTTCATTAAAATTTTGTATGTTCATACGAATTAATGTAAAAAAACTTATGCCAAATTAAGATAATTATCAAATAAGTTTATAATAATTAATGCGTAAATAATTATAATTAATTACAGGGGCATTTTGAAATTCAACATAAGATGTAACCACTCAACAGTTACATCATCTGTATGATTGTAGTGTACATCAGAAATTTAGGAACGATTTTGATGAATGTGTTGTGGTATTCATAAGTATTGTTTGTAATTCATAACCAAAAAATTTTAAAAGTCCAGCTATTTTATTAAACCAATAAAAAATCACAAAATATCCATATTTTAAGCACTTATGATCACTAATTAAATTTTATATAGGTACCTTTAAGTTCTTAATTTAGGCAGAAATCGAATTTAAGCATAAACAGCAGTTCTTTTCTTCCGCAAAGTTCAAAGTATGATGGAACTGATGCTGGATCAAGTTACTACACCATTAATTTTGGAACGGTATATTGGTATACACCATTGTGACATGTTGAATTTTGAAACACAATGATGGAATTGTGATATCAACGTTGGGGCAACTGTTGAATTTCGAAACGCGCCTTAGCAATAGTGTTTTACAACATGCCAAGCAAACTTAGAAGAAATACGTTCGACTATTATTAAAATAGCTGGCACCCTTGACTCGAAAAAGTATTCTAATAGTAAAGGTAACATGATAATGTGTCAACAAAAACAATCACATTTATGTTTTTAAGTACGTTTCATGGTAAAGTATATTACAGGTTTGTATCCATCATAGATTTTTACGCGAAAGTTTATGAAAACTTTTTTTACGTTAGATTAAAGATTCCAACAGATTTATGTGTTAAATAATGTTTTTATATCGCGAAGATCCTGTGTTCAAATTTAATAAAATCAAATCTCAATTCTCAATAGAAGCACTTCTGTCATAATTAATGCAAAAAGAGTTTAGCATGTATTTTGTGTTTCAGCTCTAAATATTATAATAAACCATACTACACTTTGCCACTATAAGGATAATTGAACCTTTACAAGAGAAAATCCTTAATAATGTTCTCATTGGATTACCAATTACACGAACGAAAACGTTCGGATTAATTCTTATATTAATAAAAATTAATTGTCAATCGACATTTGTTATTTATTACTACCAATATTAACTTAAAAAATATTTCATTTCAAAGAGTTAAATAATATACAAAATTTTACAATGGATCAATTTTTATAATAATGGGAGAGTTCCTTTATGTCCTCGTCGAATAAAAATTCGCTAATACTGTGCATTCACGTGGTTTCATTAGTAATTAATTATTGTGTGTATAAATCATGCAAGTTTTCTCTCCTAAATTTTAACTCGCGAATGATGTACCTAGTATTCGAAAACCTTATATACTTCATGTATTATAAGTTCCGTGTTGCGTCATAGAATACGTTACTAATTTTGCGGCGTGCATATTTATAGAGACTGCCAAATTATTGACAAGCGAAAACATCAACTCTGCAACAAAAAGAATACCAAGAGATTTACGTATAAATTGATTAAATTATTATCTTCATCTGTTAGATTTGCAAAAAAAAACAATGTTTTCTTTACAAACGCCTTCTTATGCAAAAATATATACTGAAACGTTTTTAAGGGTCAAACTACCCACGTGTCGACAGAAATTATTTGAATGTGGTAATTAGGGAAGTAGGTAGTTAAAATGACTGGGATGCAAGCGGAAATCGCGAGTTCGATCCCGATCTGAGGGAATTTTTTTTTAAATTGCTACTATTCCAATTATGATTACCACATACAAAAATTTCTGCCGGCGCATGGGTAGTCTGAGCCTTAAAAACCTTTCAGTATATATTTTCATATATTGAATTTTCGCATTACTATGTCCCTTAACACATAGTTAATTCAAAGTACAGACTGTTATACAAGGTATTTCGAAGTCGGTTGTGAATCTCTGCATGATGTGAGCTCTTCTGCCTTTGTCATACTTTAGCAGTCTTCCTTCCATCTTAATTACAATATTATAATTTAATTACATAAAGTGTATCAATTGTGAAGGATTCTCGCTTATATGGCGTCCGAGCTTTCGGTGGCTTAGTTGGCTAAAGCGACCAGGATCTAACCGGAAATCGCAGATTCGATCCCCGTCCACAAGGAAAATTTTTTCTAAAATTACTACTATTCCAATTATGATTACTAGCTATCGACACTATTAAAGGATCACCTACTGTGACGAACCCCAAGTAATTTTAACAATGCAACTCGAAAGCCCACATATATTTAAGTAGCTTGTATAAGTTACTCTATTTTTGAATGTTTTTAATCTTTTAGGTGAACACCTGTTGTTAGGGAGGATTTACAAGAATTCACAATAAATATTCGAAGTTCACACAACTGAGTTTTATTACAAATAGATATCAATTTTTGTAATTTATAAATCGACAAGAGAATTATGAATTAAAATTTATATACTGAGCCCTAAGATATAATTAGAATAATTAGGTTAATTTCAAGTTTTATCAACATAATAGTATTGAAAATAAACGACAGTGTCAAATAAATGAACGCTTGTCTAGCTTTTATGGCTAGACCTCATAAATGCTTGTTCATTTCGACTTTGGTAATCGTTCATATATCTTCTTAAATAAACTTCTTGCTTACAATTATGTTAGGTAACCCACCGAATCCTTTTATTTATGTTATTTAAAAACTACCATAAATATTAATTTATTTCATTGTGTTAGCCTTTTTTAACATTAAACAGAAGGCTAACTTTGTTAAGATGTCTTCTTGGCGTGCTATCACAACTCGGAGATAACTTTGAACATATGACTTTCGCTATCGCTCCCTTTGTAGCTTCTGATTTTTGAATTGTATCTTTGGAGAGGTACAACCAAAATGCTGGCTCGAATATTAATTAGGATCTCGCTGAACTTCCCATCTGCGAAATTTCTATTATCCGGCCTTAGGTGGATCTCGCATCGTTATGGTGTTGCCATTTGAATGAATAGTGAATGTTACATAAACGCATTGGCTAAGCAGAATGTTGCACATGAAGTTCACGCAACCCTTGGCACAAGACAAGCGAAAATTGTTCCATGTCGGGCTTATGTCGCCGTTGAAGCTTCCCGGCATTTTCTTACTGGCCAATGATATGTAAGCATTTTTTGAATTTTTACCCAATCGGATCTTGCCTAAGTCCGTTTGTTTAAACAGACCCTTTGCCAGTGGTCAATTACATTTTTTGTTGAAACTGTCTTCATATATCTTTTAAATGGTTATGGCTTGCTGCTTAATGCTTTTATTGCTCATGGTTAATTAGATGCTAAATTACAAGAGGTTTACCTTTTTTATCCTTAACTTTTTGAATCCATATTTTTAACATTTTGGAAAAGTTCTTATAATAAATTTTTAAATTATATGAACCTTTCTATACAAATAAAGTTATTTATTTAATATTAAATTATGATTTTGAGACTACTTAAATATTTTGGAGAGGTTTCTGTAATTATTTTAAATTTCACGAGCCTTTCCCATGTTCATAAAATTAATTAGTTATATCTAGATTAGGCTTTTATAAACAACGGAATAAAGAAGATCGGATGCCAATCGCCACAAGTCTGCTCTCACGCGCCTTTTTTAGAGTAAGTGGCTTCCCAACATGTGGGGCTTCGAGGTTTTAGCTTCTCAGTTTCAGCAAACGTGTGTGAAGAGTGGTTTCATGACTTTGAAGAGTCGAACATTTTCTTTTGACTTTCTGACATTCTTTTTGCTCCAATTATTGACCTTTTTGACTTATCCGAACAATTTAACTTCCGGTTTGAATTTATAGTTCTTTTTCTTTATAGTTTTCTAACTTTAACTTTGACCTACACTAATTAATCAAAATGGAATCGCGTTTGGATATTGGTCGTTTACTTCAAGACGAGATAGAATATGAAATTCGTATACGGGGTATCTTCGAAACGAAGACGGTGAAAGCAATGAGGGAAACGCTTCGATCCTTGATTAAACTTGACTTTGATACTAGTTTTGTTCTACCAACCTTATCCTTATACTTTCGAGGAAGATGTTGAGGGTGTTCGAAATAAAATCACTGCTATCTATGGACTGCTATCTGCTGCTTCAATTGCTAAGGGTTCTGGTGAATTCTTGAAAATTCAGTCGAAGATCAATCACTCCATCGGTCGTATAAATCGCGCTCCAACTGCTTCTGATAAAGAAACACAATTACGTACCACTTTGCTCATTCAGTTAGTTGTGTTGGCTACCGAACTACAAACTAAATCCAACATTGAAACTATTAATGAATCGTCCGTAACTTCTTCTGCAAGGCAATTCTTTGACTTGTCTTCGGAAGAAGAACTTGAACCTGCTCGAATGGTTCAGAAAGATCCTGCTAGTTCTTTTGTGTTGTCTTCGGAACGCGATATGTTTCGTCCTGTTCCAGTACACAAGTGGGGGTTGAAGTTCAGTGGGAACGTCAACGATTTGTCTGTTGCTTCATTCTTAGAACGCGTTGAAGAACTCTGCGAGTCCATGAACGTGTCTAAAGAAGCACTAGTTTCTAGTGCTGGCGATTTATTTGAGGGAGAGGCTCTATCTTGGTATCGTTCTTTACGATCATCCTTTAGGACTTAAAAAGATTTGTCGACGAACTTACTTTAGAATTTTTTCCATTCGACTACCACGACAAACTATTGGATCAAATTCGCTTGCGTAGCCAAGGTAAAGACGAGAAATTTGGTATGTACTTAACTGCCATGACGAACCTTTTTCGTAGGCTGACTGTTCCTTTGGCTGAACGAAAACAATTACGCATTGTTAGGAAGAACATTCTTCCTTATCTTCAACAACAATTGGCTTTAGCTGAAGTAAATTCGCTGCGAACTTTGAAGTTATTTTGCCGTAAGATAGAGGCTACTCGATCTACTGTCGCGGAATATGTACCTCCTTCTGCTTCTTCTTTAACTTTAACGCCTGAACTGGCGTATAAGCCTAAGACTTCTGAGATAGATTTCGTGGCAAGAGTAAGGATTATAGCAAGCGATGAAAAATGGGTTACCTATGATAACATCGTTCGTAAAAGACAGTGGCTTGATAAGAATCAACCACTCCTACCATATCCAAAAGCGAACATCCATGGAAAAAAGATTTTATTGTCTGTATGGCGGGATTGTCGAGGTATGATTCTTTACGAATTGTTGAAGTTAAATTTAATTATTACTACGGATACATACGTTCAACAGCGCAAATAAGAAAGAAAAACTCCATGAAAAGCGTTCTGCGCTCATCAATCGCAAAAACGACATTCTTTTACATGACAATGTGCAGCCACATACAGCAAGGGTGACTCAAGAAAAAATTCTTGAGATTGGATGGTCTATTTTACCAAACCTTACTCCCCGGACCTTGTCCCGACAGAATTTCACCTTTTCCGTTCCTTACAAAACTTTTTGAATTGAAAATCTTCAATTCTGAAGAGCGAGTCAGTCAGGCTATCGAAAATTCTTTCAGTCCAAGCCAACCACATTTTACAAGCAAGGAATTAATAAGCTGCCAGGAAGATGGGGGAAGGTCATACTTAATAGTGGCGAATACATAATAAATTAATATAATTTTGTTATTTAGTAAAAGCAAAATAAGATAACAAAACGGAAGTTATTTATGACTCAACCTAATACTTTAGAACTTCTGTATGGTATAGTTACAAGGCTAAACCAGCCGTTCGTGTTTATGCTGCTAACTTCAATTAAATTCAATCGAATTGTCAGTGACTTTTAAAAACTATTCTTCTTGTTATGTCATAGTTTATTAGTTATGACCCACTATAAGTTAGTAGTGTTTCTTGATCATAGATAGTGGCGGAATTAACTAACTGTGTTAATTGTACCTCATTAGTGTTGGATAAAATTTTGAACATTTACTTTAGCTAAAACAAAAGTTTAAACATTCGTTTATTACCAACTGTAAATTAGAGCAGATTTAAGTGTGCCACACTAACAAATGATTTTGCATCTTTTGAATAATCTCGCAAGTGAGAAAATACGTTAATCCTTCATCAGTCGCTAACATGTCATAAGTTTTGATTTACATTATCAGAATTTCTTTTTAAGCGTAAAATATTAAATTTACAAGATAACAGCGATTTTTAAAATTTGAATATGAACCCTTGTTTAAAAAAAAATATTATAATCGAGTGCCCTTCTTTAACCACAGTTACCCACTTTTTCTGAAAATATTTGAAGCTACCCTGTATATACTCTTGTTTAATGTATTTAAATTCAACCGAATTAAATTTATATTAGTGTTGATCGTTTAAATTTTATATTTAAATTATGTGTTAATTATTAATTAAAGGTAACTGACAAGTTTTACATCGAATTTTAGCCGTCTAGAGTAACCTTTATCAAAGTTACCTTATTTACAGATGCTCGTAATTATTTTATGGTCTCTTTCTACCATTAAAAATTAAAAATCTAATTTTCATATTAGTCATGCAAGAAGTAAATTATAAAATGGGTACATTTTAAGAGCACTTGTACCTTGTCCTTTTGTAAGAGCAAAAATAAAATTACAACAACCGCTATTTTATTTACTAATTAGAGCAAAAGTTTGCACATTTGGTTAATAGTTTAATTGACTTCGAGTATGACAATGATTTCCAATTAAAAATGATCTACTATAGAAAATTGTAACAAACAAAAGGTTACTTGATGTTCATCGATCGATACCTGGGTTGAAGAGTTATACTGTAAATTTTAAATACATTTAGGAAATGCATCAGTTGTGTATCTAGGAAACTTTTGAAAGCAATTAGGTTATCTAAACTGAATGTGCCTTCGTTATCTATTAATTGTACTTCTAATTAATCAATTTAGGAAACGTAAGAAACAAAGTACATATTTGTTTACAGTGTGGATCGCTCAATTTATCTTAATTAATCTTAAATAACTGTTCTGATACTGTACGATTGGATCAAATTTCATCAGTTGTATAAAAATTAATAGAAATATATAGAAAACATTGAGATTGGACACAAAAATAAATTAAAGCAAGCTATAGGGAACAACTGCTATCCATTTAACCAGAAGTTATTTTCTTAAATCAATTAGGAGCAATTTTAGGACATATGTAATTTGATTCTGGAATGATACTCCTTTCTAAATTAAATCCTACCCAATTCTCCATGTTTTCGGAAACGAATTAAACACTGGAAAATAAATCCTATCACAAAAGGATTTAGCCATAAGTATGTTTAAACTCCCTGCATATCGGCAAAAATACAAAAATCCGTCTTATTCTAAGATAAAACCATATTCACGTGGTTATTACGCCATGTTACTACGAAGGTGAATCAAATATGAACCAACAGGCAGGGATAGCTGGAATTACCTGTTATGTCTGTGTGTTAAAAGCTAGCACCTCAGCCCCTTCCATCAGCAAAGCGTGCAATGCTTCAGAATAACTAAAGTATGTGTAGAAATTAGTTTCGTAAACTTTTAGCGCGGTTGGTCCTTCTGACATGGAACGACGACCACAAAGCTTCGAGGATTGAAATTTCTCAAAGACTTCTTATAGGATATAAAAAATAACGAGATGCCACTTTATAACGCATTTGAACATGTGCCGAAATATGGGTGAACTACTATCCGTCAGAGTCCAAGCGATTCACTATAGTGTGGCGGAAAAAAGTGCCGATGAAGAAATCGCACTTTGACTTCTAGTGTTTCTCATCGCAATGCATGATCGCATGCCGCAGTTCAACTAACGAAATTTTCTAAAATTCAATGGATTATCCCCATATAGCCGCCATCTTTCCTCTTGGTCACCACATATTCGGACTTCCAACAGAAGCGATAGATGGTGAACGTTTTCAAGACCATGAGAAAGTTGAATAACCTTGAACAATTACCTTCAAACCCGCCCAACATTTTACGAAACGGGCTGTCACGCTTAATTTTAGTAAGTACATTTAGTACGCCCTGTACATAGATATTTAAAATTTCGTTTTGAATGTTTCTGTGGGTATACGTTAGTAAGCAATTATTTTTCT
>JAHWXV010329568.1:0-12282 GCA_024586415.1 Phrixothrix hirtus
AATGTTTAAAGCGAACGTGCCTTGTCAAAGAGTAGTTTACAAATGATGTCCCGACATTTTAACTACATACTTTTAACAACTAAATTGCTTTTGGTAGTTAAAAAGTACATTTTTGCAAATCATTCTAAGACATACGTTTTGTTAACCATATGTAACTTTGATAAGACGAGTCCTTTTACACACGTTATTATCCTTTTTTAATGAGATAGCAATTTTGTATGATATATTTTGTATATATGGAAACGAGACGGTGTAATTAAAATTTTGAGGGATGGGAAGAAAAGTCGTAAAGATTTTTAGCATCGTCTTATGTTTTTGCCTATGATATAGTATTTTAATTAAATTCAACGGGTACCTGTTTATGTGTGCTAAATATTTTATGGTATTTAATTCTTTTTATGGTAGCTTTCCGGTAGAGAATAATTATTTAGTCAATGCATGAAATAACTTATGGAAGCGAGCTTATACTGAATAGGGCAGACCACATTTTACGGGATAATGCGGTTGGTGGTGGGGTTGTTTTGATGTATGTCAAAGGTTGCGTTATTATTCTGTATATGAAGTTAGAGATCGAGATAAGACAGGGTGATATTATTTTGGAATTCATGAGTAAATTCGCGGTTGAGGTGTAAACTATTCATGCAATCAATGAATGTGTGAAACTCTTGAAGACTTCCTTCGAAAATAATAATGATATCATCAACATAACGTCTGTACTATCTAATATGTTTTATAAAAAGTCGGTGATTTTTTAATATGATGGTTTCAGTGTGATTTAAAGTAATATCAGCTAGTATAGGAGGTAGCAGGTTTCCTATTAACAAGCCTTTTTCATTTTTAAATAATTTATTATTAAATTTAAGCAAATATTGTTTAATAACACAGAGAGATCAGTAGTTTATATAAGTGTTTCAAATCCAACTTTCTGCGCTGTTTTTAATTTTAATCCTTCTGATGATGAATTTTGTTTAAAAATCGGAACTACTTAAGGATATCTTTTTAAATAAATATATTGGGACTTCCGTTTTTAGTTTACCTTTTGATATATTTTTAACTTAATAAAACTCTAGTTGAATTTAAACTTCCATAATATTCAAAGTACACTGTTCTTCATCTTAGTGCATCATTTAAAAAATATTTTCTACTAATTTTCTAGGTGCTTTAATCTTATTATTCCCAGTGCTGTCTTTCAAAATCAATCCTTGTCTCTATCTGTCCTTACTTCCCATTCTTAGCCGAAGAAAATCTCAGTTACTCCTAGAGTATAACGTTAATATTCCTTCCTTTCTATTTCTATTATTGAAGAACGTCGTTTATTGAGGACACGAGGGATACTGATTTTTGCCTTCTGTTCATAATAGAAATACACATTTGCAATACAAGCCTCAATTGTAAATTTTCTGAAAATTTTCAAAGATCTGTAAAATGCAACAACTAAAAAAATATTTAAAGGAATCCAAATAAACTTAATGTAAGTTTAGTGAGCTTTCTATTTATAAACATCGACAAATTCATATGTATATATCCTTTGAAGTTCATTGTCAATTATTTTTCTTGTAGAAATCTATGCAAATAGAAATAAATCAGTAGTTTTACCAAGTTTTTGTTTTATTAAACTTGGAATGCAACTCTTCTTTACTACTGCTTTACAAATATATTTAAATGTGCTCCTTTATTTTAATGATTGACTGGCAATGTCAGACTAATAAACTTTTTAAGCTGTTACTAGGTTATTTTAGAGATCTTGGTATCAATTCTGAATTTGGTAAAATTTTAGTAAACGTCTACGTTTAAATAAATATTTAAACCTAAAACGTTAGTATATCTTGACCGACTTAATAGTTTGTTTAAATGATATCGTCCTCGTGATGCTTAAAAATGACATTAAAATTCATTTGCATATCAGTCAAAGATACGAATATTAATATTTACCCGGTATTTTTAGAATAGTCCTGAAATATCAATATAATGCTACAAATCATAGTTGCTTAGATCATAAGGGTATTACACTATTATTTTCTCTCATATATGTATATATCCTTTGCGACAAATCTTTAGGCTTTAGTTATAATATACAATTATTGGTGTTGTCGGTAAACAGTTCTACTTGTTGAAAAATGTAATAATTCAGTTGACCCAAAAATACCATAATGACGGACAAGAACTTAATATCCAAAATTTAATCTATTTGTCTTTATCAGAAAATATTTGCTTTGTCTCGAAATAGCAACGTAATTGTGTTTAATTAATAAACAGGAAAAAGCAAATAAAGAGCTATATTGTTCTCAGCGAATCTTGTCATCGCTGGTTGATTTAAAATGACTTATAAATTATTCAGAAAGTTTTGCGCAAAATATTTATCTACGTGGAAGTCTTACAAGCATGCGTAAATAAAATAGTTCAAGGTGATTAGACTTCCTTAAATCAGCTTAGTATTTTATTAATAATATATAGTTTAAGGTCAAAGAAACCATGTTACTGTCAAAATTATATAATGCTCATAAATTTTTATAGGTTTGTCCAATATATAAATTAATTTCACATCTTCATTCTTTAATACTTTACTCGTAATCAGATTTTGAAGCTAATAATTGATAATCATAGCTAGTCTATGGTAAATTTAAATTATTGGTAATGGGGAACAGTTTTCTTAAGTATATTTCAATATTAATGCAATCAAAACTAGAATTCCATCCGCTGGAAATCATCAAGGCTGATACTTCCAGCAAAAATTAATGTCACGACATTACGATATTTATTAAATATACTGAAGTGGAACAACACGAAATTGTAAATATCCGATAAAAGCCGCGGAAATAATTTCTGTTTTTGTTTATTGACTTGTACAGAAATTTAAGAAGAATGAATGACTTTGTAGGATATTCCTTGAATATCCTACCATCATGCCGCCATATTTTGTGAATAATTAATTACTCAAGGGATTATTTTAACTTATTTAATCCCTCTTCTTTCGAAGAAATGCAGTACAATCACAAAACACATTTTCAATTATAAGGACGAATTTTCTACGAAATATGTTAACTTTTTATTATGTAGCCAACAATTAATTCAGTGTTATAGGAATAATTGTGGAGTTGAAACACTAAGTATAGGTATACTACAATTTCTGTCATCCAACTTTGAAAATTCACATTTCAAAAACAAGCCAACAGAGCTTGATCAAACAAATTGTATTTGAAGAAAAATTTATTTATACATGAGAATATGTAAGTTCAAAATTTTTCACGCGTTTATTTATTAGACTAAAATATGGTCAAAACTACCAAATTTTTCATTCTCAATGCCAACAGAAAATTCTGAGACAGCGCAGCTAACACGCCAAGCACAAGTGCGGCATAAGCTGCAAAAAACCTAATAAACACGATGGAGTACTCTTAAGATGAGAAAGAACTCCCTTATAATGGCATCCGAAAATGGATTTTCATTGCTAAAGAGCAAATAAAAAAAAGCCCACCCTCAAATTCTACGGAACCCGAAGGACCCGTAAATAAATTTAATGCCTGTTTCACACTTGGGCGACAGCCGTGTAAACGGTGCTGTGTACACGATTCTCAGAAAGAAAAGTATATGAAATATTTCACACTTGGACAACAATTATCATGGTCCTGTAAATGATACACGGCAGTCGCGCAATGCTGTGGGATGTCGGCAATTCCCACAGCGAAGAACGACTCTCGTTGTCGTCCAAAAGATATCAGCAGAGTAGTAAGAGCTGTGAGGCATTGGAACCGTACACATTTAGCCGGCACGTGCCGTCTGCCATTTCAATCACGTCTATTCGTCTTTTGTTTTATACTTATACATTCTAACGTCTGTTGTTATTTAACACAATATTTTATTTCACATGGCGGAAGTTAACATTGGATTTTTTTTTGACTACTGCAATTCAGAATCGACCCAATTTATAGAACAAAACTGAACAAGCTTATAAAGATCGAATCCAAACCATGAATTCTTGGATCGAAGTGTTTAAGGAATTGAATCGTGGATTTGAAGGAGTGAGTGAAGTTGAAAGAAACGATTATGATAAATACAGTGTTTCTATTTATTATGTTAAATGCAAGACAATTTTCACATAAAGTTTTGGAAAATTGCCATAGTATTGAGCCAGTTGGCGTTAAAAAATAATTCATCGTCGATGTTCTTACATTATTTGCTGAAATTCCCCCACGTATGAGTATCCTCGGTGATGTACCCGAAATTACGCAAAACAATACAAGACTTGACAAAATCCGGATCCAAGTTTATAGCTCTGTGGAATATCTTCCATTTATTGGTTATTATTCCAAATGTACATTCTATATACCTTCGAGCTCTCTAGAGGCGATACTTAAAAATTTATTTTGCAACCGTCAACGGTCGAAGAAGGTGTCTGTGCTGCACTAAGGCTGCGCCACCAACAAAAAATTAAGGCATCGTGCAACTTGTATCAATAAGACATCTTCCATCAGAAATCATCAGTTCATTCTTCGGCAGTAATTTCCACAAAAAACATTGTTGAAATATGGCTGCATCACAATCTTTACCGATAAATCGGTAATCCCGGTCTGCTATAGATCAAAAACTCTTGTAGTTGTAATACATTGAATTATACGGATGGACGATCCGAATATATTTTCCATCTACAGTTCCAATGTAATTAAGCAAATTGGATACAGGGGTACAGGGATGTATTCGTACCATACCAAATAGCTTGACATACTTCTCTGACTATTTTACTCATAGTTGAAATGTCCATTCTGAATCTGTAGTAAACGTTTGTGAAGCAGTAGCCAAATATCTGAAAAAAATTTGAACACATTAGTAATAAATCTATCTTTCGTTTCAGGTGAAGCTACTATAAAGAAGTGGGTAAATATTCGCGATAGCTTCCACATCAGTGACAAGAAGCGCAAATCTTCCGTAAAATTAGAGAGTGGTAGACAATTACCTAAAACGTACATTTATACCCAAAAGTTGTAATTTTTGAGCAAAACTACGGACGGACGAACTTCTTATAGTAGCTTCTCAGTCGATACTGCTGATAAAAAAAATAGCTATGAAATAACAGACGAAATGAAGCTGCTCGGGAGACGCTTGCGGAGAAAGTTCCTAGATTCAAATAAGCGGCACAACTAAACAAGAAGGAAAGGAAACTAGACCCGTTGAGATAGACCGGATTGAAACAAAAACCTGATCAACATAAATGTTATTTTGCAGTGGAACAATTCCCTCGTTCGAAACATTTGACGACGATGAAGTAGTAGAATATCAGTTTAAGGTGATAGAGATAGTTTCTGAAATTAAAAATTGCAAAAAGGCGTCAGAAATTATTAATCCAACCACCCACCGTATCACACCATCTGGTTATAGCGACTGTCTTTCATCAAAAATTCGTCAATATCGTATTCAAAAATCACGTAACGACACTCAACTAACCCACCTGCAATCGACCTCCATAACTACCCAATGCTATGAATCCTGTTCAGGGACATTTCCCAGATCTCCCATTACATCAGATTTTTCAGAAAATTTGCCTATTATATTTTTGCCTAAAATTTTGTTTTAAAATTAATTGTAAACTACTTTAATTACTTTTCTGTAGTACATCTTTTTATAATATATTGTAATTGAATATTAAATCTTCGAAAATAAAAAATTGTAAACACAGGTATTATGATTTTTTCGACTAACCCGATTGTGGCCGGCCCCAATTGGTGTAATGGTTAACATGTTTACCTCTGCACCAAAGGTATACGGGTTCAAACCCGATTGAAGTCGGTAAATTTTTCAACGGAGGAAAATTTAAAAAACATTCCTTCTTCTCGAATTAGGAAGTAAAATCGTAAGTTCCGTGACAATGTGGCGGTGAAACTCCTCCAGATTCTGCAAAATTCTAGTAGGCATGGTGGAATGGCCATATAACAGTTCTTGTCCAAGAGAGCCAAGCGAAATTTGGCATCCCGAACCTTCAGCCACAAAAACAAACAAAACAAACAAAAAAAACCTGATTGTGATTGCCAATATCTGTATAGGCTGGATGCGTTCTCTGAGATTGGGCTGCGACGTTGAATGTGGTCCTTAATGAGTACATGGATATCGTGAAACGATAGCATTCTTATCTAGAAATAGTTGAAAAACCTATTCCCATATTCGCTTAATTCTTCGAAAAGTATAAAGAATGCCCCGACCTCGTTTTTTCTCATAATGATTGAATGGTCTAAAGAAAAATAATCAACAATCTAACGAAGGCATGTCGTGCTGCTTTCGGGTGAATATAGGGTATATGTGTATAGACCTTTACTTTGATCTACTTCAGTGTCGGTGCTGACAAAATGTCGTACACAACACTTTTGTGTAAATGTGAAACAGGCCCAAAAGACGTCAAATCGTTTTGAAGCACTAGCCGACATCGAACCAGAGCAAGCACTAGACCACAAAGCTGGCAGTAAAACGCCAGAGTCTACAGGACCTCTGAAGAGGAATTCCCCCGTCGTCATTCATGGCAAGGGAAACTGAACTCACGTCCCCAGCAACTTCGCCAAAAGGGACACAACCATCCTCCGTGCAAAAAACATTGCACCGCGGAGACTGACTACAGAAATACAATAGAGTACCTAACCTCGTCCAAAATCCCGTATCACACCTTCCAATTCGAAAATGGCAAAAACCTAAAGGTTTTAATCAGAGGGATTCCACAACCGTTCCCGAGTTCGGACATCTTTGGTGACCTACATAATCAAGGCATGCCAGTTATCTCGGAGAAAGCTACGAATAAAGATAGATTTCCAATGCCACTAAATTACATATAAATCGAAAAGAACGATTCTAGCAACAAAATATTCCTGACTAAGGCACTGCTAGTTACAATTGAAGTATCCCAAAAGAAGTATGGGAAACTCTAATGCCACAAATGTCAAAAATTTGGGTTCAGTCGAAGAAGCTGCCATGCTGTCCCAAGGTGCGTTAAGTGCGGCCAAAACCACCTAAGTAAAGCCTGTATAAAACCAAGAGAAACTCGACATAGCCAGTTATAAAGGGCGCGCAAGGTATCTAAAGAACAAAACCGCCACAATTAGAACGGGAACCTCCTAGGCAAAGAGCATAAAATGTAACAAATTTCAACTTCCAACGACGCAGAATAAAAGAACCGCCGGCAACACTAATCGCCCGGAAGCCGCAGAGCAAGACAACCAGAATTCAATCTTCGTCAAGATCGTAAGACCCGGGCCAATAGTATTGGAATTGTTAAAGGACGTGTCCACAGTGGCTGAAGGTGTTACCGGTATCCTCAGGTACTTGCCGGACATCCTCCGGATTTCGAGCAGGCTGCTTAGCAATCATGGCCACAATCAATACTAACCAAGGAAAAATTGTCAAGAAACGTTCTGCAAAGCCAGGCCAATCGAGCCCACTTCCTAAGGACTCCCATAAACTCCTAAGGGCTATAAAATACCCTAATATAGCTGCTTCGCAGCTAAATTTGTGAACAGGGGGGAGTTAAAACACCCATATTTTATACATAATTAATTATTTAAAAAATTATTATTTAACTTATTTAATCCCTCTTCTTTGGAAGAATGCAAGAATATCACCAAAATAAATTTTCAATTGGGCCGAATTTTCTATGACACATGTTAGCTTTTTATCCTGTAGTAAAAAATTAATTCAGTGTTATAGGAATAATTCATCCCAACTTGTAGAAAGTTTCTAAATACTTTGACTAGTTTCAAAAGCCAAGTATACACTACAATTTCTGTCATCTAACTTTGTAAACCCATATTTCAAAAACAAGCTAACAGATCTTGATCAAACAAATTCCATTTGACGAAGAAGTTATACAAGAGAATATGCAAATTCAAAATTTTTCACGCGTTTATTTATTAAAGTAAAATATGTTCAAAAGTACCAGATTTTTCACTCGTATTGTAAGCACAGCAGAATTAATGCATTAATTAATAAAATAAGTATCAATCTAAGAATAACGATGTTTACATATATAAGAAAGTGAACTTTATACATATCATAATCCAGATTTCCTATTATTTTTCTAGTTAATTATAACGGCATCATCAAAAAATGCAACATATTGCTTATTTAACGAGATATGTAGGAAAATCTGGCAACTTGGTATAAAGTAAAATACATTAGCATATAATATAAAAAATGATTATCCAAAAAGAGCTGTAGTGATCAAAATATTTCTCGAGAGAGGATCAACAGAAGGTAGCGACGAGCGGGACGATGCTACGAATGTCTTATAAAGAGTCTCGCAGCCTAATATGCTTTATTATCGTTAACCACATCAGCGTACAGTTTAGGCATTAAATTATTGAGATGCTCAAATTTGAAAGTACAAATGGTTGCGCCAAATATAGTTTGCCAATAAGCGTAACATTTCTAACAAAGTGCTCGAGCCTAAATCAACCGTTGGTTTTACCCAGCGGCTTATTATTAAATGCAGATGATGTGATAAAAAATGGATTTAAGATAGGAATATTACATAAACTCTCTCCCCTAAGAATACGAGAGTATTTCAATTTTACTTGCGTAGAATCAACCTCACATAGATGTTGCTACAAAAGAATATGTTCTTCCTTTTGGTTATTACTTATATATTAGATTCATTATTTATCACATTACGTTCTGAAAATTAATATATGTAAATTGCAAGGAAACTATTTAAATTTAATCAAAACATCTATTGAAACAAATTTTGAATTTATTTTCCATATTCATACTTACTCTAATATTTAACTTTATTAATCAGAATCACATTGGACGCATTATACGAGAACACTTAGTTAATGTAACTTTCAAACAAGTTATTATTGCAAACATTATCCTTTAGCATTCAACGACATGTTTATTTTTCAAGAGAAAAAATAATTAAACAATAATTACTCTTTAAATTAGGGTACATTTTCTTTTCTTAGTATCTCTTGTTTAACTAGAAAGGTACCACTTATTGAATACAGAGGCAATTCTCATCATAAATATGTCAAACAAAATTCAGCTAAATTAATTAATAAACTGATGTATGGTCGCGGATAGATATTTTGAGAAGCCTAACCATGTCCACCTCCGGAGAGCAAATGTTACAGAAAGTCTTCCAAGCACTTTGATGAGGACATATTGTATCTTACAACTGGCCGACGATTGTATCACAGAAATCACAGTATTTATCATTCCAGAATTTTGTTCTGCATCTGAAAAGGAACTCAACGAGATCACTTACATTAAAAAAGTTTAAATTCCTGCAGTGAAGAGAAGTAGTGGCCGAAGTCTTACTATTACATTTTACATTTCACGTTTCCGAAGTAAAAATCTCAACTGTAATGATAATTATGTAAATCGAAGAAAAACTAGGTAATTACCTTACATTACGCTGACTTTAAAACTTTTGCGGGGAAGCTGAGGGAATTTTTTATTGCAACGAAAGAATTAATCACATTTTAATACAACCATTGAAGTTAAAACATTTATAAATGCATATTGCCAAGAAATATTTTGAAACATTGACTATAGCTATTAATATTTAAAAATAACACGATTATAAAACTAAAGAATTATTTAATTGCAATTTATTGAGATAAACTCCAAACATGTATAAAATATTCGATTTAATTACAAAACAATATCGTATTCTCTAGAATTGGAATAAATTAATATATAATTCAGAATGTTTCCATTTTTGCAAAGATCTAAGAAAAACGGTAGCGTTGCTGTTGATAAAAGTAACTGCGCTGATCATATTTCGCAAAAAATGTATTTAAATTATAACTTTTTGCAAAGAGATTTTATTCTACAAAATGGTGTCACTTTTAGATCAATGTGAACTGATTTTAAATGAAAAAATTTAAATTGAAATGCGTGGCGCGCCTGATTATGTGCGAAAACACTCTACAGATCGACGAATCCCCTTTAGCTATTATCGTAATAGAAACCTATTAAATTTTATGATGGTGAGCCTAGTAGTAGAATTATATAAATAATTATTTAAAAATTTCTTATGCCTTTTCCATATTTTATAAATATTTCATTTAATATAACTTATTATTACTTATATAGTCGCTTTGAATGCAATATTAAACACCTGTGTTAGATTTAATTGAAAATAAATTGCAATATCAATGTTATTATTAATGTACTTGTTGAATAAGTAGCAATTATAGCAAACCATTCCATCGCGGCAGTTTAAGGTGTTGATTTAAGGATCGACCATGTATAAGGCAAAGTGTTCGTATCCCAGACAAAACCCAATTTTTTAATTTGCGTATAAATTTAAAAATGTGATTGTTGTCATGAAAATATCACTTTAATTAAAAGTTAAAAAGATGTTCTTTATCAAAGATTTTAATCTGCTTGGGTACGGAAAACCTATTATTTGAAAATATCATGATAGTAAGGACAACAGATCTAAATAAAGTGTTATTTCTATCATGCGATAATACCTGTTTCTTCTTAATAAATAAACTAAGGAGATCGAGTAAGAAGTAAATTTTGACTGGTGCTAACTAAATTTACCATAAATTCAAGTATTTGAACTCAATCTGTCCAAGTGAAGCATTTACTAAAAAGGATCGTTCGCACCAAGAGTCGATTAACATAGAAGGTTCCATTCTAAGCTTCTCTGATTCGGTTATATTGTAATAATATATAATCATTGGTCCACCTTCTATTTCTGTTCTCTGTCAAACTCAGAGGTCAAATTAAAAAACCCGCCATTCGATTGGAATTTGCAAGAATATGTTACACCTGTTTAAAATTAGGTCAGAGATAACGGATGAAATATTTGCTTGAAAGTAAAATGAAAATCACATTACTTGATAATGAAATGAAAAGGTAACACGGGTATAGCTGCATATCGGGTGGACGAGTGAGAATATTTTACTTCAAAGTAGGTGAGTCAGAACGGAACAAAATCTGGGATAAACTGAAAATACCCACAATCGGAAAACAGTGTAAATAGTCCTAAATACCGACCGCCTAAATCAGTGAAGTCGGGGGGAGTTCAACGATATTGATATTGCAAAATTCGGACCACACTGTATGCGCTTAATCAGTATTGGTCAAAATAGGCTCGTGCCACTTGTGCAATTGTCAACATAAAATATGGAAAATAATGAGAACTAATTATAATATGAAACACTATATATTTAATAGTGGAAGTAAATAGAATTTCTTAACTAAAATCAAATAAATAAATGCACCGATAAATGCAAATTAAATGCAGGTCTCCAATACTTACTGATTAATCTCGTCTAAATCAAGTTGGGTATAACTCACACTTTTAGTACTACCTACATATACTTAAAAGAAATCAGAATAATCTTAATCTACTAATAAATAATAACAGAGTTATATGTACAGCAACAGGCTTAGTAAAATCAAAAACGTTTAAAAGCACTTCGATTATGAAATATGTATTCTAGTACTTACAAAATTTAACAGAACAAAACTCTATTCGATAATTACCAAAAAATACAAGTTTAAATCATTTTGAATGCTACACGCAACACTTCGCGTATTTGATTTATTAAATTTTGAAAAATCGTAATTAATTTAAAATAAATTTTGTTTCAAGTTACCAAACGTTGGTGAAATTTCATTGATGGTTAAATAAAATCCGCGAGCATACCCGGGATCTAAAAAATTTATTAATGCGTTCTTCGCATCTCGCAAACACAGAATTGGTACTAAAGAATTAGAAATAACCTGCAGAGGAGATACTGTAGGACTTACTTCAGCTTTCTTTGGATAATTAATCACGTCGAGCGTGGGAATCCAAATACGGGATCTATAAAGTTTCGCTGCTAATAAAAATCCACGCGTGAATTATTTACTAAAATGGAGACCTTTTTCATTCTTATCGAAAATAGGTAACAACGGGGACCTTTGCAAATTTTGACGTAAACATAATTTAAACGTACTTAACTGCACATGAACACTCACAATTTTCCATTTATTACTTTACGATTTTTATAAACAATTTGGTACTATGAATAACCTCAAACAAGAGTGTAGAAGTAACATGTTTGACAGTCTAGGTTGTCATCAAAATCAAAAGCGGAAACGGTTACCGAAGCATTATTTGTGATGCCAACCGCAACCGGTAGTTGCCTCAGAAATGTTATAAAAGGATTTCAAAGAATATTCTACAGCGCAAGACATTCCGATTGGTTCGGTGTTAGCAGCCACAGGGTACAGTCGTGCTCTGTGTCTGTTAATAAATTTTTCCAAACTCAAGTGTATTACACCTTAGGCCCCTTGCTCTTAGAG
>JAHWXV010329600.1:0-11404 GCA_024586415.1 Phrixothrix hirtus
TCGATGTAGCATTCCCTACTTACGGAATCGACACCATACCGGTCAGTGTTGGCGTATTTAGCCTACGTGCCACAAGCGCAGCCACAATCCCAGCATTACCGCAGACATGCCTAACGCTATTCTATTCTGACTAAGCTCCCTATCATGAACGGGTTACTCTGCAAGCCAGCACGTAGTTGCCCGTGCCGCAACTACCAGGAAGTATACGTAATGCACTGACACACTCGGGTACGTAGACAGTACTTCATATTTAAAGAAAATACTGTTCTTTTGCTATAAATTACTGCTATAAAATGTAATTACAAGGTCTTAATTCAGAGAGTAGAATTATTCTACTTTAAAAGCATAATTTAGTGTAAGGAAACTCTAACAAAACAATTTCAGTTATTGAACCTGTGTATAGGATGCTTCTATTCATCAACTTTTAGTACTCAAATAACCTTTATTTAACTATCAGAACTCAGTACGATACATTCTGAGTCAAAATACTTAAAATCATTATAGTTAATGGAACGGCAAATTTGATAACAATTAGTTGACCCTTAATTTTTGATAGTCAGCTATAAAATAGATTTCCTTGAATTCCTCATAAGAAGTCCACACCAGTCGTATCTATTTTGTTTAAAAGGCGACATTAAACAAATTTGTATCGAAAGTTGTTTCGAGTATTACTTCTGCGGTTTCTTCATAAATTGAAGGAGAAAGTTAAATAAACAGTGCCTCATTATACTTATTTATACAGTACAAATAAATGCCTAGGTCGAATTTAAAGCACGATTTACTTATCATAAAATTTAAAAACTTAAATTAAAGGTAATATCCAGCGTAAGGATGTAAATAACAGTTAATATATTTAAACGGATAATAAAGTTTGGTTATAAAACTTAATGAAATTTATTTAAGCATGGTATTAAAAATTGTTAATGATTATATGCAGCAAAATTAAAAATAGTTTAATATGAAAAGACCACGTTAATAACTTAATACTCTGTAATTTAGACGAAACAAATCCTCTCAGCTCCATGGAGTTGAAATTAAATGTCCATAATATGTTGCCGATTTAGTGACTCAATTTAACGCTAAGTTCAATAAAGCTCACCTATTCTTTGAAACAAAGTTTTATGAAGTGTAAGAGATATTATTGGATGTTATTGTGCAGTTAATTACGAATATAATATCTGGTTTATTTACTTTATATTATATAATATCGCCCGTTTTTAGAGTAAGTTAGAGTTAATATCATACATCTTATTTTTCATAGAATGTTATTGTAAGGTAGACCTCTCTAACTTTTAGAACTGTTTATCGCGACAACACACTTAAATAATATATTATAGCAAATTATATCAATTCCATTACATTACAATATTTAATAAAGAATACTAAATTTAACAGTTAAACGACCTACTTTGTGCAGTATTTAAGTTATAACGAATTCGATCTATTCCATTGGGATACACTAACAAGGAAGCTCATTCATGCGTTTTTCTCCGATCTGGATCATTTTGAAATATATTTTAGACAAATAACATCTAGGGTTCCCGAATCTTTCTATCTCTCATAATGTTGTTTTAAAAGGCAGAATTAATTCCTAAGGTCGGGCCTGCATTGGTCCTTATTGGCAATTTCACATAGAACCAATGAACGCTAAAATGCTCATATACAATGTTAAACAAAAACATAAAAGTTTTCGATACCCATATAATATTTTAACAGCGAGAACTACCTTTCAGAAAAATTAAAACTGACAAATACTTTAATATAATACAATCTTTTTTTAAAAAATTTGAGTTTTAAGGAAGCCGAAATAAAGTTTGTATTTTGCTATACTTTACTCTTAGCATGCCATCTCATTCAGTGAGATTGGGTGCGATTTTAGGCTAGGTTAGGTTATATCAACTTAATAAATGTAAACTATCCCTTAAAATCAGAATGTTAAATGAGGATTCGTTGGTTAATGGGATTATGCACTAGATGACGTAAGAAAAATTTTAATAAATACATGTTAAAAGGAAAATAATTTTCGTGATATCATCCTATTTGAATTATTCGAATTTAAATAAGAAATATTAGCGCGTTTTACTAAAAGAGGCCCATGTTTATAAGAGATTGTACCATTGCAGATGTAATAGGGCTGAACTACCCCCACATGTGATCACAATAGTATAAAATATAATTCACTCTATAAACCAAAATTCTATCCAGAAATTATGAAAAAGGAAGGTGTTATCAGTAACAGTGTTTAAAGCATATCTACTATATTTATATACAAGTTTGGTGTTTTGCAATATACATACAGTATAATATTGTGAATATTACTTAAAATAGAGTCATGCTTTGTGACAGTGGGGTTTCTGTTCATTACGTTCCATTTATTTATATTAATCTAATTATAATAATTAATATGTGTTACGTGATATAATATTATGCATACAAATAAAATGAAACACAAGAAGCCGGAAAGTCCATAACGCAATTGTGGAGCACCCAATAGGATTAAAGCAGTTTATCCATATAGCTTTAACTAAGAATTATAATGAAACTTTCTAATATATTTATTTATTAAAATTTTTCAAGGCTAATTCGATGAACAGCATCATTTGCTAAACCCTGCCTTGTGGTTAGTATTCATGATTTTATTATCCAGACAATTCTTATTTCATTTATTATTTTTATTATAATCACACTAATTTAATAAACATACATTTTTATTACCATTATTATTGCATAGGTGATATTATATAAAGACAAAGCCAACCTTGTACTTAGTGTATTGAGCAAGGACAATAAATTCTTCTTCATTCACTGAAAGTAGGTCGTTCACCATCATATGCCGGGTGACTTTTTAAAAGTTTAAATGGGCCGGATTCCTTTTAAACTAAAAGATATCATAAAATGGCCAAAACTGTTCGGAAGTATGCAGGGGAATCAAAGACACTCCATAAACATGGCGACATCCCCAGCTCCCACGCGCCAGTGCCCTACACTTTGAAATCTTTCGACACGTCATTGCAAATGTCTTGGAAACCCTTTTCATTGATAACATACAAAGGCAAATTAGGATAACACATTAAAAAGGTATTCAACAATAGACTGATCGGATGATGTACTCGCAGTTTACGTGATAAATTGACCTAATAAGTCAATGATAAAATACGCTTTAAGCAATGCATTTTACTTATTTGCGTTACACTTATGAAGTAAATAATTAAATTAAGTCATCAAACTGTCCACCATTTTGTTATAGACAATAAATTAAACGCTGTTCAAATACACGCCTCACATTTGCAAATACTTCCCTTGGAATTGAGGGAAATACCCTGAATATCCGATCACGAAGATCTTCTATTGATGCATCCGTGATCAGAGGCCCGATAGTAGGATGTTCAGGTAGATATTTCGAGTTATGTTTTCTTCGAGAAACGAAGGACCCACGATTGTGTCTCTGAAAATACCTGCCCAAACGTTATTTTTTTGGGGTTGTTGGATATGTTTAACATGAAAGCGATGCGGATTTTCATCTGACCAATAACGGCAAATGTGTTTATTCACTGTTCCATTGAAAAAACGTAGATTCGTCACTAAAACAGATATTTTTCACCAACTCTAGAATACTGTTAATTTTCTCCGTCATCTCTTCACAAAATTAAAGTCTTCGGTCGTAGTCGTCTTCTGCCAGTTCTTGCAGGGTTTGTATCTTGTAAAGGTGAAATTTATTTAACTTAAGTGCTCGTCGTATCGTTTCTCACGAAAGTCTCGTGGTAGTGGCTGTTTTTCGAATTGATGATATTGGAGTTGCAGCAAAATGATCTAGCACTTCTATTTGGGTAACTTCATCCAGTACTCTTCGCCTAATTCGTTTCTGGTTTACCATTGATCTCGTTTATTCAAATTTTTTAACTGATTTTGCGACATATGCATGACTGCACTTTTTGTCTGGATGCCTGAAATTAAAAGCAGCAGCTGTTGTTAACGCAGACCGACCCCCCGAACCGTAAATGAAAATAGTTTCCACTTCTTCAGCTAACTTGTACACCATGTTGTGTAGTTACATCGAAGATTTTTAGATACTAAGCTTTGATGATGTTAAATACCAAACATGCAGTTTTCCTGATAAGAAATACTTATAATTGAATTACAGCCTAGAAAATGAGAAATTCGGTACTTACTTTCTCTTTTGCTTAATGAGATAATAATGAGTAAATAATTTCAAACATTTCCTTGGCATTACAGACAGTAATGACTTGACACAACAAATGAAATTTTTGTTATTTACCTACTAGATCAATTTATCACGTACATTACGAGTACATTATCCGATCAGTTTATTGTTGAATAACTTTTTGCTGTGTAATCCTAATTTACCTTTGTATGATATCAATGAAAAGGATTTTTTAAGACCCTTTCAATGATGTGTCGCAAGGGTGGATTGCCATTTAAGATTTCAAAGTGCCGGAACGCTGGAGGGTGGGGGAGGGGAGATGTCGCCATGTTTGTGGTGTGACTTTGCTTTTCCCTGCGTACTACAGAAACGGTTTTGGTCAAAATACGGCCCATTGAAACATTTCAAAAAGTAATCCAATATACATATAAATGCACCTTAACGAATTAATGCAATATAGAAGTCAGTCCGTTCAAAGGTGATACCATACCAATGTAAGTACTGGTTGTTTTATTTACACTTTATTATCTTTTTATATACATATATAAGCACATGTATCATTAATTCGTATGAAAAAAGCGCTTTCCCAATTATTAAAGCTGGATAAAGGGCAACGATAAAATGAGCAGTTAAACTGACCTATTTTTTAAAATCTCAACCAGTTTTATATTTATATTGTATATCCATATAATATAATACCCTTTGTGCAGAATTGATGACGTCATCAAGCTTTTGGTTACTACAATTCAATTACTAAAACTAAAATACACTCCTATAAACCACAGCGAATTACTGAAATTACAGGATCATGTAGAAATTATTTTAATGAATGCATTATACAAATTTAATGGTATAGAAGCAATAGGTCAGGAGTCTCTGGATTTTCAGGAACTATAGAAAGATTCCAACACACAAATAGTAGAACATGAATTCTGCATACTGTACCGGAACGACCTGAACCACCTATAAATTAATGTACAGAAGATAAAGCAGCTGTGAGAACTGGAAAAACGAAAAATTTAGATACCTAGAATGAAAAGCATACGTTTTGGATGGTGAAATCCGCTGAATGACTGCGATTTTGGGCTTACCAATTGAATAAATGTGGTATTTATAAAGAAAAAATTGCCAGGATTGTGCCTACCCAATAGAAAACTTCAAATCAGCAGTCGATAGCGGTTTTATTATTCATGTCAACGACTTACGCAAATAGGTAATACAAGCTCAAAAATATACGGAAATTTTTGATACACACCTTTAAACACATGGTTACAACGACTTAAGTCTTTAGAAAGAACCGTGTCCTAAAAAACGAATAAATTTTTCACCGGAAAAGTTTTGAAAAGCACCACCGAAGGGTTATCAAATGAAGTACAAGCAATTACTTCGGAGGTTAAGCAGGACATGATAAACGTAAACGTAAACAATCAAAGCATATTTCAGCTTATGGTGTAGTATTCTTGCCTAATGTAGAAATAAATTCAGAAATGGAAAAATAATGTGATACTTATAACAAAACTAAAATTTGTAGGTATTAATATGGTATATGAGTTTTACTTAACCAATACAGATTTAAAAATGATTAAAATTTGGAAGCCAAAAATTGAAGTTTAGTTGGGATTTCCGTGTGTTATTGTCATGCTGCGCATGCTTTGATTTGTTGAGTTTCTGTAACTGTTTAGTGACGTTTAATGTATTGACCGATAAATTAAATACGTTTTATTGAAATGCTTCGAGCCCGCAAGCATTTACTTGTTGCCAAGTAGACGACCTTTAGATGATTGTATTGTTGATCTTAAAATAGTCGACGAATTCTTTCGTGATATAACTCGTCGCCTGCAAAGCGTTAAAATAGATCGTCACAAGAATGTTAATGTCGACGTCAACCTGGTTCTGATTGTCCTAGGAATATCACAAACTGAGAAGACTGATATTCTCGTATTGCTGCTGTACGAGATCGATTTTCAACTGCTAGAGCAGTAGGAAACCATTAGTTGAAATGGGTAGAAGATTATCAATGTCTTGAATTGGTAAAAGATTATATGCTGTTGGCTTTAGATCATATTGTGCAGTTCTTTGTATACCACCATTGCTTTGATATAAAAAGGTTGCTCACGCCTATAGTAAAAGTTAGAAACAGCGAAATGGCGGCGACCACCAGCGGGCACAACTACTGCCCGTTAATTTGCCTGCGAACATTAGGTGGCTCTGCATTCACAGTCTACTTCATTCTAAGTATGTTATTACTAGTGTTAGTAATACGAACACGCTGAAAATACTTGTATCTATATTTATTAGGTTCGCCCGAAACGAGTAGACAAAGTAAACTATTTACTTTAATTATTAATTAATAATCTAGTTAACAAACAGCAATTTAAGTTAGTTCACAAATAGCAGATAAAGGTAGGTATGTACCTATTAAGTTTATCAGACGTTTAGATACACTGTTTATTTTGATTCTATAAAGTTATGATTATCTTAGCCGTCATGGCGGCAGATGCACCCATTTATGCCCACGGGATCATTATAGACCCAACAGTTATGATCATTTATTTCGCAAAATTTATACTTTTTATGGATTTACATATATGTGAATTTTGTAGTAAATAGTGCAAGAGTGAATCATTTCAATTCACGCTTTTGTAGGTGCTGAATGTTACGATGATACAATTTAAAATACTGTATTTTAATAATCTGCGAACATGTCAAGCAATTACAACTGGTTAGATTTAAATGATAAATATTTTGTTTATGAATTAAATATAAACGTCAATAATAAGGCAAAAGGGGTAATAAAATTTCTTCATATAATGCATCATAAAATAGTGTTTTATAGCAGGTTGTTAACAACCCCGTGGGCATTGGCATTTAGATTTAATTGCTTTCACTCTTACAGGTAAATGTTGTTAATGGAGCGGAACTTCTAGAAGAAGTTAAAGGCTTGATGAGGACCCATTTTGAAAAAATTATTGAAATCGAATTTTCTTACATAATTTTACAATGATTACAACTGTAATTTTAACAAAAATTGTTATGGTTAAATGATAAAAATAGTTCTGGGCATAAATGGATTAAATTGTTCTCAGGCTAACTATAAACAAATAGACAGACCCCTAAGAGTTCGAATATTGGATACTAAAATATTCATAACCCTTTAAAACAACCACATATAGTGTTATAATGTTATTTCTAATTAATTTAAATAGAATCTGCAATATCATGAAGTATTTGACAGTATGCTCGATGCGATAAAAGAAAAAAGTTCGACAAATATTAAAATGTGCTAATGATAATATGCGCCTGCAGAAATTGATATTAAATTCAGGCAAATTAATTAAGATATATTTATTACAATTTAGGATTTAAGTTCCTTGTAAAATGCTTGCGGTCATATACATACAGTGGTTCACAGCTTAAATAATGCAGCTTATAAAAAAGTACACCTTACTGGGTAGAGCAACTTTACCTTTTGGTTCGGGATGCCCTTGGACCAGGGTGGTATAGTCTCAAGGAGCAGCCTGGGTCCTGTATGCGATAAAAATAAAACAAAAATACAACCAACTGTCAAGCACTGATGGTACATTGGTAGTCTAGCTAAATGACACCTAATAACAATTATTATACAATAATATACCTATACAAAAAGATATGGGCGCCACAATATCTCCTCGGAACGAATTCCCACAGCTTCAAGGGTGAGACGCCGAGATTACCTTAATGTGTGTAAGATGCTGATTAAATTTAGTAAAATAATTTAAACTGGTGAAATAATTTTGCGTCCTAGAAAACCTACAGTTTTAATACTTTAATAAATAAATATATGGCGAACATTATCTTTCCTTTTTATCTACTATAAATTCATAACAAAAGAGGAGCTCATGTTTTGTTTAATGTTATTTTTAAAAAAGGGCATTGAATAGAAATCGATTTGATAACACTATGGATAGGTTGACTCGCTTTCCGAATTAAATGCAGCTGAAGGCCAAATTCGTGGTAGATGATATGAAGAAAGCTGTTTTGATAAGACAAATTACATGACCTAAGAAATTTACGTTAAAGTAAATGTATATCGTAAAAGATTGAACACAAAATTAGCTAAATTTGATATATTAATATTTTTGATGACTGGTAACTCCACTTGTGCACAGAATTTTAAGTTGAAACTCCAGCACGGTTTTCTTAATTGACAAAGACACTCCCAGCAGACAAGAATGTTTATAGTTTAAAAATTAGGAATTCTCTTACCTTATCAGGCGTGGTCTTATGCAGAATATAAAGCTGCAGCTGTGAGCGGTAGCTAAAAAGCTTGCCGCGATTAAACGCCTCCCTGTGCTTCCTAGAACGCCAAGCGGTACACAAAATTAAAAACCAAAAAATATATCTTTACCCCTTATTTTATGAGGGAAGAAACAGTAAAGGACTAGGTCCAGTATTTGAGATTGGAATTATCCTTAATTATAAATATAAAATCTGGAGCGTCTAAAATAAATACGGGGGTTAAATTTTGGAAGATATCAAAGGGCAAGGGCTTACCAAAATTATTACGGCCGCAAACATTAAACACAAAAGAATTTACACTTTCGTAAATGAGAGTTTTAATACAAATGAAAGTTCTTCTATCGCCAAGCGCAACTTTTCGACCTCGAAATTTTATAAACCACGCGACTATCGAAAACGGGACGCGGAAATATCTTTAATTGAAATGCGTGCCTCACTAAATTCAAAAATTCAAATTAAAGCGAAGTTAAAAGCGGTAAAAAAAATTAGAATGTTATAGTAGAAAAGGTAAATAATAAACATAGAGACAAAAAGTAGATAAACTTTAATAACTTTTAATGTTATTAAGCCTTATACACTAAAATTAAAGAGAAATTTTAATAGCCCACTTATATTATAAACAAAAACCGAAATGATATTCAAAATTTAGCTGACAGCTTAAATGATACAATACAAAAATGAATTAGAAGGTTTAACTCTATCATCGCGTAGTTATTTTAGGACCTCTCTTAACCGTCTGGACATTGATTCGACCAATTTAAAGGTATAGTTTGGAAGGTTAAGGATTTTATCCCATTTCGTCAAAAGAGTCTTCTTAAGGACATTTTTATTGGATATGATGTCTCCTAATGCCATGTTCCAATTTAACCCAGAAATTTTCGATGACATTTAAGTCAAGCGATGGTAGGGGAGGTTTACTCATTTGTAGGTACGTTATCCATTCTTTTATCAAAACAGACGAATGTTTAGGATCGTTGTCCTGGTAGAACGAGAAATTTGCTTCTACACCTATTTTGGCTGCACTGGTCTATGATTTTGTTTCAGATTAACCAGGTCGATACCCGTCTATACTTCTGTCAATGAAACAAAAGCTACCAACTCCAGAGGTTGGCATGCAGTCCCACACCATTACATCCCACCCCAAAATTTCATGGTTGGAGGCTAATTTTGTGGTTTTAACGCCGCGACGCATTGATTTTTCTCCATATATGTGCGTTGCCATCTAAGCCAAAGAGTTTTAAATTACTCTCATCAGCAAATAGTTATGTTTTTCAAAAGTCTAGAGACTTGCTGAAGTAAATTCCAAAGCGTTTGTTTTCGCGCTTATGGAAGTCTTCTTCCTAGCTACTCAACCTCTGTACTCTCCATTTCACTGCACTCTTCGTATTGTTTTGAGGTTACATGATTTCCATGAATCCTATTTTACCTCTGCTGCTAATTGTGGGGGACTGAATTTGGGTTTTCTTTCAACTTTACGCAAAATATACGCGTCTTCCTTCTCTGAAAAAGCTTGTTCGGCGCCTTTCCGGATTTATTATCCAAACGATTTTCACATGTGTAGCGTTCGATTATGTGTTGTACCATGGAAGCAGGTTTATTCATTATTTCAGCAATTTCTCGTGGTGTTCACCCATTTTAAAAATAAAAAATGAGTAGTACGCGTTCTTAAATAATCGTACGTGTGCTCATTGTCACGTAAGTAACTAAATGGATACAAAAAATTGTTCCATCTCTCAAATAGAACATTAGGAGTCTCCCTGAGAGGTATATTGACAATTTACCACACTTTTAATGCCAACATTTAATTGTTAGATCATTTAAGCTGTGAGCTAATTTTCAATATTCTTTGATTTTTGTTTATAAGTTGGCTTTTAGATTTTTTTTTAATTTTAGTGTATAATGCTTAATAACATTATGTATTATTACGAGAATTTTGTAGTACGGGAAATAAGGAATAATCCGTTTATAACTAAAGTTCGAGTTGCACAAAAAGTTAAATATGTTACAATATAATACAGTAATTTTTAGAGTAACATTGTTGTATTACATTTCCAATTTTCATTACTAATAATATTAAGAGTAATTTTCATTAAAACTAGCAGAGTAAGTTTGCATGGGTAAAGTAGCTCTTAGTTGAGAAGATAGCATATAAAATAGGATAAAAAGTAATTAATTTTTAAATACTAATATTTGATTACTTAGATTTGTAAGAAACATATTTTTCACAATTAAACAGCAGAATATAGTTTTCTTAAAAAGATTCACCTATTTTAAAATACACTTTATATATGAATCATTATTAGTATTCATTTTGTATATAAAATCCATGTTATTAGTAAACGTCCTAAAACAGCACACTTGCATCGCCACGACCTTGTTCTCTACATAAATAGAAATATTGTACTCTATTCTGAATTATTTTCCATGCATTTGTCTGTACGGACCACCCTTGCACTATAAAATGAACTGATCCATGATTATCGAAAATATATTTCACGCTTTTGAACAATCACCGACACCTAGCGTACAATTTTTAAGTATAATACGATTTTTTTAACTCCATATGAAGTTCCTGTCTGAGTATACAAAATCAATGATATCATTTACACCAGGTCATTATGAGACATAATAGACACATGAATGGAACAAGTAGTTTTCAGCGTTTGTTTGCGGGTCCATGATGGTCGAAGAAGTGTGCGGTGACTACACAGTAAAGGTCACAATTTAGAATTTTCTGTTGAGCGCCTTAATGCTATCACGCAGGGTATAATAGTTTGGAATGCTATTCTATATGGTTGTAAGTTACCTTTACTACTGGGACACTGAACGCTGAGTTCTACATTAATAATGTCTCAGAGCCCGTGTTAGATAGATAGATAGATAGATAGATTGTTTATTTCATCAATTGAAAAGCATGAAAGCATAAAGGCAACAAAGCAGTAATTGACAAAAAGGTCGTAAAAA
>JAHWXV010329615.1:0-12216 GCA_024586415.1 Phrixothrix hirtus
TTTCCATCGCACTTATGTATCAGATTTATTGTGAATATCGCAAAATAAGTAATATCAAAATATTATATGAAAAGAAATCTCAATATAGAAACATTTTTAATGAAGAGTTTAATCTTTCTTTTCATGCACCAGCAAATGACACGTGCGCTAGTGTAACCAATTTAATTTACGCTTACGATTACTTGCAAATAGTCAGCTATTTCAATAGGAAGAACAAACTAAAATAAAACTGATATCCGAGAGGGAAGCTCATTTAGTTTTGGCCGAAAGAGCCTATAAACAAAAGTCGCTAGACAAGGACAAAAGCAAGGAGGATCGATGGTTTATTGTAGGTTCTTTTGACTTGGAGAAGTGCTTGCCAACTCAATACCTCCGTAACAGCGTATCTTTGTACAAGAGACAGCTCTGGACATACAACTTAACTGTATATCATACGACCGTTACACAAAGTTCTGGAAAGTGTTTCTTGTGGAACGAAACAGTAGCTGGTTGTGGGGGGGTCAAGAAATATAATCGTGTATTAGAAAATAGATTTTATCAATGCCTGATGAAGTTAAAGTCCTCCACCTATACAGTGATTCGTGTTCTTTTCAAAATAGAAACATTTTCATGTATACAATGCAGAGAACTGGCCGACGGTTGGAGGAAATTCACCATAAATTTATGGAACCTGGAAGTAGTCATATGGAGGCAGATAATATTCATGCAACCATTGGAACAGCTAAAAAAAACTATGGCAGGAATTCAAGTGCCGCATGATTGGTGCAATTTCATAAAGACTATATGTCGAAACCCACCTCTAGATGTTATTGAAATGTAACAGAATGAGATTTTAAACTTTAGCAATTTACTGAACGATAACCTAGTACATCGCAAAAAAATGAACGGGGTGACAACGTTCCATGGATGCGCATAAAATGGATGAAATCTTCATATGAGAATTAGTATCAGTTCTTTTATAAAACTAGCTTTTCTGAGGATGAAGACTTTACAAAAGTTGATCTAAGAAGAGGTAGCAAAATAAGGCGAACAAACAGTATGGAAATTCGGCTTCTCGAACCACTTAATTGTGATGCCTTACCCCTTGCCGATCTTAAAGTCAGTAATTTATTGGATCTTCCTCCTTGCATCAGCGAATATAGTCAGCCTTTTTATACAAACCTTAAGAGGTGTGCTCAACTTGATCCAGAATACATTCCCGATTTCTATGTTACAGATGAAAATTAATGTTTTGTGTTGAATATTAGAGTTTATTTACCCGAAGATTTCTAGTTATTTTTTGTTTTGTAGTTCTATTTTTCTCTATCTGTGTTTATTCTGAGTATTTAATAAATTTTGTTTTGTGGATGGCATTTGAATTATAATTTTTAAAAACCAATGTCCAATATTTTTTAAATAATTTGAGGGCCGATGTCAAGTTTAACCGTTAAATTAATAAAAATAATTAAATGTTTCTGCATATTTGAATGTGATATCTCTTAACCAACTACGTTTCAAAAAATTAACCATGTCTAAAAACAGAGCAACATTATACGGGAAAAAATGGATTGCAATTTCTTAATCGCTTGTTTTCTCAAAACAGTAAAAGTGGACATTACCCCTCTTTCTACCAAGGTACAGAATTATAGCAACAGGAAAATAGAACAAAATTGTAGGAGATTCAATAGGTGGTCATACGGCAGACGCCTCTGTGCATGAAAAACTTTTAGTCTGTAGCGTGGGTTACAGTTACAATTTTAAAATAAATATGTTGAAAAACTATATAGCTAGATAGATAACGACTCAAATTTAATATTATAAGGTTATATTAAAAATTGGTTTACAAGAAGGATTTATAACATGTACGCTAAAATTTAGCGAAATAATTTACATAATTACGACTGATTGATTAACTAAACAGAGAAAGCTTATCTATTATTAAATAACTGACAAATACATTAGTAAAACGAATCAAAGATAGAGATGTGCAGGATTTATTGTGACCACAGAGTAATTGTTTTAATATCTTTTGACAAGTAGAAAATAATTGAATAACAAATATTAAAAACTCATCAAAAAATATTAGAGCTGTATATGATCTATTTAAATAGAACAAATAATAAGCAAATTAATAATAGTTCTGGCTTCACAGAAATTAGTTGAAATAATTGATAAGGTTAAACAAAAGAAATTCAATTAGCGATTAAACTATTGTGAACAATACACATAAAAGAAAAATTTGGAATTTACATAACAGTTTTAGTTTAAGAAGATAGTGAAATTAATTTTATTGTCGCGCAAAATTTGAAGCGGCGTAAATTTCTGATCTTTGCAGGATCTATGTGAAAACGATATTTTCGTTAAAATAAGTGAAATAAATATATAGATACAAGTACATGTACATACAAGTTGAAGTTTGACATTTCAACAATAATTTTTGAGGATAAATAGACTGGTTTGTTGTAGGGTTATATTAATGTTGATGTTGATCTTAATAGGAATTTGCCATTATTGATTTATACCAAGTCGGGTGTTAAAACAATTTAGTCATTAGTACATTATGCCACAAGAAGAAAATCTAAAGAATAATATATTAATATTGAGAATGAATTAGTGGTAAACTATTACTTTTCTGTTTTTCTAGTTCGCAGAGTAAAGCATCTTTAAGAAATAAACGTAGTTAAACGGAAATTTTGGCAATAACATACTTCGGGCCAGTCTCTTCACTTCCTTTTAAATTTGTCCTGCCGTTATATTCTGTATAAGTCAGCAAACAGAGCGGTCTTTACTATGGTTCAAAATATAACTTCTTACTAGTTCAACGGTGCAGTTTAAAGTGCAAGTAATGGCGGTACGTCCAGTAAAGCCCTAATCACCTATTGCTTATGCTAGCTTTTATATGTAAATGCACAAATCTCGACTTTTCGATGGTTTTTGAAAATAAGTATGATAAACTATAGATTTTTGAAAATCCCAAAAAATAATATTTTTATCGAAGCAATAGTCAACCAGCATTCTTATTTTAAAAAAAGCAACTTTGTTATGGAATTCGAAAAATTTTTTTTTTGAGTACTCCACTAGATTCAACATAAAAATATACATCTAGTACCATTATTAAATAATTTAAAACATTTAGGGTGCAAATCTTAAAAGGGCACTTAGAAATGTGGAAATTTACAAAATTCGAGAATATCTTAAAAGTGTTAAGAAATTTCAAAACTTGGTTTGCGGCAATGAATTTTTATTAAAAAAGTAGGTTCATGAAAACCGTATGATTTTATCTTTAATATCAACCGAGATAACCTGGAATCCCATCGAAAAAGGGACACCGTGTACATTATTTATTACATTTTCGAATAATTTCAAATCAATAGGGTGGAAGAAAGTAAAATTCGATAATTGGCAGATCATTCAAGTTGTTAATGTATGCTTTACGGAAAATGCTATTTAAATTTCATTTACAAAACGCTGTAGTCACCCTTTTAGCAATATGTAATTTTTTGCAATTACTGAACGAAAACAACATATTTAGACTAAAGCGACACGTTTAGTCTTAAGAGATTAAAAATTTACTTTGATTCTGCAGTAAATTAAAGTACTTTAAATCCCGTATAATCAAGGTAAATCCATGGCAATAACAAAAGTAACCAATTAAAATTACACATTGTTGAAAGCGTTACTATAGCGCTTCGTCAATAAAATTTAAATAGTGTTTGCCGTTAAGCATATATTGATAAGTCGTATGATCTGTCAATGTAAAAATAGGTGTTTTAAATTTATAAACAAACCATTATTGAAATACTAATCGTAGTTACTTACCAATAACTTTAAGTATTTAACAATATTAAATTACTTAATGCTCATAGTTTAAATTAAGAGTTAACATTAAAACAGAAAGATAGCTTGCTGAACGAACCACTATAAGCATTATTTACATTAAACAATATATTTAATAATTTCCTAGGTTAAACTGGTTATCTATGCCTCTGAATTAACATACAAAAGAGTAATTTTCATCTAACAGTTTAGCTGTCAACTGAAAATGTATTTCTATACCCGTATAAGAACGTTTATATGTTGTAGTGAACCTAACAAGTAGCAGTTACTATCGCAAAATTTTAAAATAATCCTTGTAGATGTATTTAGTAAAATGAAGTTTAAGAAAAAGTATTTATAATTATTCAATTCTACTAAGAACTAGGTTCAAGCTGCAATACTATAAAGATTTAAATTTTTCGAACTATTTAAGGTCATAACTTGATGATTTATTACTAGTAATGCTATATTTCTTCTAATTTAAGTTGGTATCCTTAGCTGAACTGTATAAATAAAGATGAGGATCATTAATTTGAAATATGTCAATAATATTGCCTAATACCGCCAAGCTTTTAATTGAAAATGTTACGTATATGGGAATCTAAATCCCGCGATAATTTTTTTAATCAATGTAATGACCAAATTTATTTAAAGGGAACGGTATACAGTCTATAACACTTTATTTGATTATAAGTTGATAATTTTCGCAGATAAAATAATGTCAATTTATCTATGGCAATTTATTATTGATTAACAAATACACACACTTTTGTCGAAAAATAAAAACGTTATAAATGTTTTACATGGTATAAATTTATCCATCCTTAAATAATCTATGGTGTCACTTCGAACGTATGGGTCTAACACTTACAATAAACTTGACAAAGTTAATTAGTAAATATATTAAGGTTGTCCATTTTTATAATCATCGTCAAACGCTTTTTAGTGTGTCAAATTTGTTGGCAGCTCTTAAGCAATTTTTAAAACTTTGTTTATTACGCCATGAGTTTTCGTAATTTTTGTTTGGTTTTAGGATCGAGGTAGCCAAACTAGTTCGAACTATATTGATCTTTATCAACAAGTTTCAAGGCTAAGAACCTTCTAAATAACGGACTCTAAATTTTACAGTTCCATATTTACTCAAAGAGAAAATTTACTTAACCTTTCTATTCAAATAGTTACGTTAGAAACTTTATCAATCTTACCAATATTATATAATTAACTCCTTTTTCATATTTCACCAAAGTAAGTAACAAAAAATTTACGCTCTATACATTTATTTAATAAAAATCAAATGAATAAATTTAAAATCAACAATATTTTCATTTAAATGTAATGCACATAAATCTTAAAGAAAACATTAATTATTTACAACCCCTTTGGTTACTTCTCTATACAAACTGCCATGACAGATTGTAAAGAACTGTTTACTGCAATGCTATTATTTGCATTCGAGAAAGAACTTCTGGGTCTTTAAAAGCGTTTATTCAAATTGACACAACTTTTTTTAAAAGTTAAAATAGCAAGCACGAAGCACCCTTGATTTCATTTGTTTACTAAAGCTTATAAGATGATTTGATAAATACACTTACGGTTTAAGTTGCGTTTGTATTATCTTTGATTTTAAATACTTAAGCTTCCCTCTGGCTGTTCAATTCCAGGTCAGCTATCTTAAAAAGATTTACTTCCCTTTAAAGTCCCATTCAAACTACCCGTACTTCTTTTAAGTTGCGTATTTGAACGTTTGATTTATTTTCTTGTTTTAAATTAGGAAAAGTTAATTTACGTTGACTTGTAACGTGTAGGGCTTCTTAGTGCCACGATTACTAATATATGACACAAGTGAAGATGGAATTTACATTTATAACTTCAACGGATCTAAACTCGTCTTCCCGATTGATTAATACAATAGCATAAACTTTTGCACAAGAAAAAATAACGCTTCTTGCGTGTTCTAGCTTTTTATAATATTAGAACACGCCTCTCCGATATTTTCCTTACCCAATCGACACCTTCTAATTTCAAATTCTTGGTTCCGTGCTTGAGATAGCAAACGCTAAATTTCCGTTTTAACCGCGGTTGTTTTTCTTAGGTTTTCAAGGCTTCAACCCCGATTGTTTTTTGATGACATCGGCAAATAGTACTTTTTTGGCGGCATCTTTACCCTAAGAATTTCTATGAAAATGTTTCTTGCATAATTTCATTTTACATCCCATTGCTTTGAAGTTTTATTTTTATACACTCACGATTTGTTTATTATGGAGCACTTTGAAACTTGTAAAAATATTTATTTTTATAGTCTGAGAAACTTAGTTTAATACTATTTTATATTACAGTAAATTATTTAGAAATTTAAATTAAATGGCAGTTTATTTAAATTTCTAATGTTAGAACAAAATAGTTGTGTAATTATTACTTACGGTGTCTAACAAATTTTTCGGCTGTTGCACACGTCATGCTACCATACTTCAGGTATCTAGATTTTATTACCCTCGTATAGCAGACCTTTTTGCATTTTAACTAAACTTGTGGTAATAAAATATTAAAGTTTATTTGTGAAATTAATTTAAGAAAGGAAATTGCTTTGATCTAATTAATTATACAACAATGATTAAATTTTTGAAGTGGTTACGATTTTCTGATTCCAATAAAATCAAACATTAGTTAATTAAAAAAATTTAATCATTATTAAACAGTTTAAATTTTACAAAAAATAGGGTGTAGTATAATATATACAGAGGTACTTTATATACTATGTTTGATATCTGAACTATGGTGGCACGATGTGCGCCAAAACCAATTTTTCATCACGGAAGTGGAAGATTGTCTTCTTTCATAATTACAAACCGCCGACCTTTATCTTTCTTTAAATATTCACTTGTTTCGTTATTGCAGATTATGTAAATATTCCTTATCCATCTACGCCAGGAATTTTGCGTAATTTGAAAATATTCCTGGAATATCTTCCTCTAGAATTACATTTAACTTGTATTAAAAAATGTTCAGACACGTTAGAATCCTTAGATAATGGCAATGTATGTCGAAAATTAACTGATACCTAATATTTTACTAATTTAAGGAAGAATTCCCATAATTCGTCAAAATGCAGAGTATCGAGCGAGATGAAGTACCAATTAATTCAATTTATTGATAAATAATTTTGATTGAAAATTATTGTCAAAAGTTATAATCAATCTCTTATGTTTCTATTCCGTTTCATAACAGTACTAGTACCGTTATGAACCATAACGCGCTTGTTATCGTGGCGTCACCATCACAATCATAACAGTCCGGGAAATATATTATAACGTGATAATCAACATAGCCGGAATATATACAAAAAACAGATCGGAAGCGCAAAAACTATTATTAAGAGAAAAGATCGGTAAGTACCTTATAACAGGTCGGGAAAAAATCAGAAAAACGAGACCCCGAATGGTCGAGTTTTGCTAATTTTCGAGTTCTCTTGTACTAAGGCACTTAAAGATCGTGTGTCGTATACTATTTTTTGCGCTAACAACTATGGCCTAATTACGACAATTTGATATCAAATCTTTATTCCGTTTCATAACAGTACCAGTGCCGTTATGAACCATAACATACTTGTTACGCAGTATTATCGTGACGTTACCATGTTAATCATAACAGTTTGGGAATTATATCAGAAAGGGACAACCAACATAGCCGGTCGGAAGCGCGCAAACATTTTATTCTAGCTAACAGTATAACCAAAATTAAAAATTACAAATATATTCTACCAAAAATAACTATAACTAAGTCGAGTTTGTTACTGTTACAGACAATGGACACATATTTCAGTTATATGATCTTTATATTCGTACTTGTGGCATGTTTTCCAATATTCGTACTTCTGTGTGGATCTGTCAGAATTTCTATTACAAAAAGCGCCAAACACTATTTGGTGATGTTGAGGATATAGGCAAAGTAAGTGCAGGAAGTCCCAATAAAACTATGCGCACCATCGAAGTTCCAAAGGGAATTAAATAATTGTGGATGTATTCAGTTTGGGATCTGACGAGGTTCCCGCAATTTCTTTTAAAAAAATTCCTCTTTTGGCACGCGATTGTTAGCGTTATAAAATCATACAGAATTTATTGATGAAATATTTAAGATGTTTTAAAGGATAACCAAAGGCCATCGACGTGGGTTTTTTCCACGTTATATTTTTGGCATGATTAAACCAATCGAATAACACAAATCTTAGTTTTATTGTAGAATGTAATGATTTCTGTTTTTTTATCACTCCTGCTATCTATGGCATCGTCACACTGTACGCTGATAAGTAGTACAGCTTTGTTCTTCCTTGAGCAGTAGGAGACAAGCGTGCATTCCTCTTGAAATCCAGCTATAGACTAGTAAACGCATTGGTGTTTACTTTGTAAGGATTTGTTTAGCAGTTCTCTTTTATTCTTCCTAACTGTTCAGACGTAAGTTAGATTTTTTTTTAATAACATTTTAACTATTAGCATACTTTTGAATCAGTTGTTTTCGGTGATATTCCTATTAGTACCAGCAACAAGGTTACTAACCTAAGTACGATATCTTGGCCAGTATTATTCAATCTAAAAGGACTTTTAGATTGAGTACCGGCGTATATTTCAAGGTTGAAAGTGTATACAGTTTCTACATCTAGCAGAGCAAACATATTTACACCATACCGAGCAGGTTTGCTTGAAATGTATTGGTTGAATGAGCACCATCTCTGAAACGCTAAAACTTGCTTATCTTGTTATAAAAAATGTTTGGAAATTATTCAGAAACATTTTAAAGACTTCTTCAATAGAAGTCATTTACCGATTTCTCCCCTTTGCGGTGTTCCACTTAGATTATTATCAAAACATACACTACTTAAAGAAACCTAAAACGCTTTTCACTCATTGCCAGATAACAGGTTTTTACACCGTACCCTTTTGAGTTGTTCTGTTACTTGTGGAGATTTTTTTGGAAAGATCTCAACTTACCAATTAGAAAGAAGAACTATAAGGGCTCTTATCTCGTTTTCGACTGTATTTAGTGCATCTCTGTTTCTTTCAAACTTTTGCCGAACATTGTGTTAGTACAAATTGTAACAACACGTAGAATAGTTCTAGCCAGAACAAGACTTGACCAATTGATTACCGTATTTTGACCCAGGAAAGTATGTAATGTAATAAGAACAGGTTCTAACATTAATATTTTGTCTAAATTTCCACCATTTTGTTAATTTAACTCGAGTATGAGTGTGTTGTTGCACTTGAATTGTTATCATCTTCTTTAGTAACAATATCTTGACTAATTTCATGTTTCAAATCAGATTTGGGATCACTCTCGTTTACATGTTCCACATCCACACTCTCATCTTCTGCCTTACTATCTCCACTTGATGGTTCGCCGTGTAACCGCAACCAATCAGCTGGATTCTTTAATTTTAAAATCCATCTTCTTTTATATTATTCGCTCATATTTTAGCATTAAAATTTTCTGTAGCAATTATAACAATACAACACAAGTTATAGAGTTTTTATAGGGTAGTAATTTACTTGTATGCTTGATTACATTAATCAATGCTTGTAAGGATGTTTGACCTACTACATTATTTATTACTTGATATTATACTGTAATAAAATTAGAAACATTAAGAATTCCATAAAACGTTCCAGAACAATCCCAAAGGTTCCATATAGCTGAAATAAATATCTTGTTAAGTAGCTGGTTTAAATAAATAGGAATATAAATGTTTACTATTATTGTATTGCAAAATAAATACTTAAGTGAATACGTGTAATTTAGTGGATATAAATACTTTTAAAGAGTTAATTAGTTTCGTTACAAAACAATAAGAACTAATAAAAAGTATACTGCATAAAAAGTGACGCACTGAAGTGCATGGGCAGGTACAATAAACTTAACTACCACGTATAAGCTGTCCTAAAACTATTTATGCACTAAACCAATGACTCAATACCTAAAGAACAACTAATGAAAGGACAGATTGGGCCCATCTACTGTAAAGGAAGTTACTCTCACTCAAAGAGGCGTCGGCTACAATTGTAGTCAACGCGCCTATCGTAGCTTATGGACAAAGAAATGTTCCTTAACAATGTTTCGGAGGGTAAGTACACGGTTATTGGAGAAACAGATGGTGGAGGGTAGAATTCAAAAAAGCAGAATTTTAGCTTAAGCTATCGCGAAACATATAATTCTTCATAAACACTTTTAATAAACAAGGAGGTTGAAGTTTGAACATTGTCTGAAAGCCTATGGCGATGATTTCGGCTATCGTATTTTAATGAAATTCTTGATAATGCGATGGCAACGCAAAGTTCTGAAGACGACGATGATGATGAAAAGATATCTAGCTATTACGAGCATTTAATATTTTCATGTGGACCATTTGTGCAACGGCTTAGATCAATAACTTTACAAATCAGTTAGTGTGGTATGTAGCGTGAGTATGGATGCGTGAAAACCGTAAAGTAAAGACAAACTAAAAGACTCAATAGACATTGCTGGATATTTATTTTTAAAGAAAATTAAAGTATAAATAAATTGTTACCCAATATTTCATTAATGAATCGTGATATTATATAAAAAAGAAGCTTAAAGGTAAATAGTATTGTATATTTTAAAGAAAAAGCTTCTTTAATGTTGTTTAGTTATTAAATAATCCATTTATTCTCCAATATAAGAGCTTTTTTGAGATTGCTTATATTACGAAATTCGAATTATAATTGGATTTAGTGTTTATTTTCCTACAAATTGATTTTGTTGATATCCAACGTCTTACGGGAAAAGGCATTTTAAAATTTACTGCACAATTTGTTGTGACATTTCTGGTTTTATTACCAAATTTTATGAATCTACTTTTATTGTACATTCGATTCTAAATCTGTAAGTGTCGCATCTTTTATGTATTGGATTTTATGTGATTTGTTTTCCTTCAATATTTAGTATACTTATTAGGTTTAACGTTTTTTTTATGTTAATAGCTTCAGGGAACAATTAATTCAATAAAAGAGAATTGTTATTTGTTAATTTTCGAGAAAATTATGTACAAAGGTAAAGAACTTTAGTTAGAATATCGATGTCTTCATTAAGTATTCAAGTGAGGTATGCAAACGAAGTAAACAGTTTTAATTGTTAAGTATATAACTAGTACAATAAACTCAACATTTATACTTCATTCGCCCACAAATCGTAAACGGGCACAGAGGTAATGCAGTAACATAAGGAATTTAATTTCAGTTTTAATCTGTAGCTTCGCCAAACATTTGTATTTAATTAAACCATTTACACATCCTAGCAGTACGCTTCGATTCCTAAAATTGAGGAACTCTGCTTCTATTTGTGCCTCTTTATGGCCGGCCCGAGGACGATACACTTCGCCGCGCCCGCTTTGAGTAAAAAGCTCTGCTCGTTGAATCACGCTCGACGGACTTCCAAATAGTTCTGGCACTTCCGTTGTACCGTGAAATTCCCGAACAACAGCTCCTTCTATTCGAGATTTTCTACTCTGCTTGCTCGGTCAGCGCTATTTTAACTATTATTAACACAAATTGATTTTTCTCGTTTTGTCATTCAATCCTCTTAGAATTCACATCTGATTTCTTTTAGTGGTTGCCTTTACTTACTCAGCAATCCCATTGTAATTTTCTACAAAATTTATTAAGTCGCCTCCTCAACAAAGGATTCCTATATTTTGTAAATTTGAACTAAACCACTTTATTTTAAGAAACAAATATTTTGATACAAGGGTAAGAATACAAACAATTTGGTTTGTAGGACCTTAAATAGTTTGTAACATTGACGTAACAAAATATATTAAAAATTTAAGGTAATTTAGTATTAACCCTATCTATCCTTACAAAACAAATCCGCTCACTTCATTTTCAAAAAACTCTAAAAAATCAAAATGTAGATTCGCCACAGTATAAACTGAACCTGAAAAAACCAAATTAAGATGTTGGGGGTCATAAATAGAGCTAATGTTAACGATGTAACAATCTTTATTTGTAAAATAAAAAGCTAATAACACTTCAAACGTGATTTGCCATTCAACTTCATTGTAACAAAACGACCAACCTTTTTCAAATAAAGATTTAATAATTTTAAATAATATTCTATTTTAAGGATCTCTTATTATTCTGTTTACGTAATGATAAAAACATAGCTGTTATGTATGCTATTGTATTTCAAACAGAAAGTAAGTTAAATATTTTAGAAGTTTCATAATGGAAAATCACAACTTTAGGATCAAAAAGTAAGCGGCGCTAGTTAACATAGGCATTTTTCTACACAAAGCTGCAATAATGTAATGAAAGCAGTGGCGGCTCGTTCTAAAGGGCACAAGGGCACGTCCCCACTTAATAAATTATTCAGTCATTCATCATTCAGTCAGTCTATTATTCTTATTTTACATAG